>JAOEHY010007836.1:3747-39929 GCA_025447955.1 Psilopsiagon aurifrons
GGAGTTTTTTTGCTGTTTGGCCAAGCTATTAGTAGTAAGGGAAATAAGGGAAGGTTCCTTGGAATCCAGCCTCTTCCATGTGACAGTGTAGCTTCCAGCCTAGTGCTGAAAACCTGATTAATAGGGAATAACTGTTCATTAAAAGTCGGCAGATGACTGGAGAGTCAGCGCTCAGGTACCAATTAAGTGGAACTGTTAAGTTCTCCTTTGAGATAGTTTCTGAGCACCAGGTGTATGGTCATGTTTGTTACTATGAGCTTATTTAAAAAGAGAAAAAAGTTAAACTACTCCTCCTTTGCTGTTTTTCTGACACAATAGCATGCTGTTTAGTACGAAAGGGTTGACTTTGCAGCCGTACAAACATTGCAGCAAAGTTTACAGCTGACAAAAGAGCCTTTCAGCACAAAAATACACATTTTTAAATGAGCCTGTGGCTTGAATCCTGTCCCTACTGATGCTAATAACAGTGGCCATGTCTTATTGCTGCTTAGTGTTCATTATAAGGGAAAATATTTTTGACATTTTCAGTGAAAAGGCAAAGGGTTCTGTGGTGTGAAGACTGTTTCATAAGCTGCGTATTGTGAGGCATTTTGGCAGGGGTACAAACTTTCTCACTCTGTGCTATATCTGTTCTCTGTATGAAGAGAAACTCAATCCCTAGGGCTATCAATCTGGCATCTTACATCAGCAGTAACCTTACTGCAAGTATTATTTGTGTGCATGTCAAAAAAAAAGTGCTATTAGACCTTTGTGGACAGGAATAAAAAGCATTAAAATAGGTGCATCTTCTGTTTACTTTTCTTAGAACTTCTCTTCATTTAGTTCTGACAAGTACATTCAGCTGACTCACATTCACTCAGCTGTGTTTGTCTTAAGTCATAAGTCTTTATTTTGACAATGTTACCTTGCTCAAGAGCTTGTCAGGCTAACGATATTTTTTTTTCTGCTTTTTTACTTATTTATCTGCTTACTGTAAAACTGTGATGTGTTTGAAAGTGTACTGCTAACTTATAAGGAAAGGATAGGGCAAAAATTATATTGTGTCACATATTTCTATAGGCAAATTTTGGTGTGTTTCTTGCTTGCTGCTTAGGAATATGAACTTTTTTCTGCTGTTGTTCCAGTACGCCACTCTGTCTCTCCAAACTGAATTGTTAACATGTGGTCTTATAAATATGAGCTTTAATACTGCTCTGTCCATGGGATTCACTTATTTTTCCTGGTTTATTTTATTTGGAAAAAAATAATATTACACTGCGTGGCAAATTGAGATTACTTCAAAATAACTTCAGGATTAAAAACAAACAAAACCAACCAACCAAAAAAACCTGAACAAACCCTTAATCCTGGTATTTGTTTTATCTTGTAACACAAGCATGTTAGGAAGATTTTTAGGTTCACTTGATGATTATGTCATTGAAATAATATAGAAATTCGTTGTGTATGTTTTGTAGGTTCTTTCCTAGTGGTTAGAACCTGTAATTTCATGTGGTTTTAGCCTCAAAAGTGAGGGCATGATGACCTTGCCAATTTGGAGACAGTATTTCAGCTGGACATGCATCATATTTCCTGTGGTGTTGGTTCTGTTGTTACACTGTTACGGTTGACTAGTGGCAAAATAAACAAATGGGGGAGCATCCTTGCTGAAACATACAAGTTTGTAAACTGTTCAGTAATACTTTGTCATCTTCATTCATGTCTTTATAAAATAAAGTGACATTCTCGGTGGAGAGCTTACACATTCGATCCCAGGAAGATTTTATGACAGCTGGCATATAAAATTACCCTTTATTCAATGTTGGTTTGATATCTGCTTAGTTTCTTATCTGAATTTCTCTTTTTCTCATGGAAGACTATTAAAGTGTACCATTTTAGCACTGAAATATGACATCATTAGTAAAGCAGAAAGAGTAATCATTCAATAACCTCAATAGGCTGTAAATCTTCCCATATATTGGTATCATTTAAACTATCTCAGTTTGGGTGTTAAGTGAGTTTTGACTTTCTTACGGTACTGATGCTGGCTGTTATTAGTGTTTGTAATATCTGAGATTTTTCTGATGGGAAGGTGCTTTTTTTTTTTTAATGGAAACTGCAACTTAAAGTGGCCTTGATAATAAATTTTCAGTTTATGAGCTCAGGTATTTCAAACTTACCTTCAAATTCTAATACAAAACCTAGTAAATGTGTGCTTCAGAAAACTTCTCCAAAATCTATTCATCAAACGTGTAAATTTTAAGAGATGGCTAATATACAGCCAGCATCTACTTACACAGAGCAGAAATGAATTACCTTCACTTCCAGTTGGAAAGAGGAGAGTTGAAACAGCACTCAAGGCTAAACTCACTACTGGGTTTAAGTAGTCACAGCTTCATTAACGTAAGTCAAGTTACAGCAGTGGTAAATTTTGTGGGGACTGTGATTCACTTAACATAGGTCCCTTCCAGTTTATGCATGCTTGAGTTCTCAGTCATGCATTTAAGGGCAAAAAACTTGATCAAATTTGAGTGTCTGTTGTGTATCTCTGTACAGTTCTCATGTGGTCCCTCTTGCCAAAATATCAGTTTCACAGTCTTTTAAATGTATTTATCTTTGTTACATCCCCATGAAACAAAGCAGTATTTTGTAGTTAAGAAATGTGCTAAAGGTGATATATCAGTTTGACGGACTTCACAGAGGAGGTTCAGAGCAAAAAAAGGATTTCATGTTGGTCATATTTGTATCTGACACTGGATAATGTCGAAGCTAGACCATCCTCTTGTTAAGTGGAAAATCAGCTGATGCAACACTTTCATAGAGCTGCTGGATTTTATAATGATGGCAATTATTGAAGCTCTAACCATTAGCTGTGTTCTTAATTAACCTTCTGGTTGGACCTGCAAGTTTGATAACAAAGGGACCACAAATATGTTATATTTGTGTACAATAGTTGTTTCATAAATTTTATGGATAGATTTCCATTCTGTTTGTCATTGCTTCTGGCCTTGATACAATATAGGACCTACCTGAAGAGTTTGACCATGCTAATTTTATTTGTATTGATGAGGGCTATAAAACTTGCTTATCCCTCAGGTGTAAATTATGGAATTCAATGTCACTGTGAAATTCAACTATCAGAAACTCTGGAACACTCTTGTTTCTTCAGGTGGGCAATTTTTTAGACTTTTGCCTTTATAGACAGATATTTGAAAATATCCCTTGCATCTTCTTTCAAGGGACTGTATTCTGTAATTTCTGCCTTTTCACATGTGTTTCAAGTTGCTACCTGAGATCACAAGGGATTTCAGACTGGTGTCTATTTTTTTAGTTACTATTCATGAGGTGGTAGGATTTATCAGCTTTCTAAGGTCCCAGTAAAAGTAAAGATTTGGATAAAAGTGAGCTGAACTGATCAGTTCCCATAAAAATAGACTAAACTGATTTGCAGGACTTTTTAGTTTGATTGGTTTTGGGGGTTGTTGTTTTTTTTTGGTTTGGTTGGTTTTAGTTGGGTTTTGGGGTTTTTTTGGGGTGGGAAGGGAGGGGTTCATAAGAAAAAAAGTACCCGTCCTAGAAAAGAAACATAAATGTATCTATTAGGAAGGGTTTAATATATGTTTTTGTAATCAAACTTGTGCACATGTTCTGAACTGTAACAACAGTCTGGAAAATAGAAGGAAAATGTAAAAATTAGAAGGAAAATATAAAAATCAAAAAAGGCAAATTACTTCTTGTAAGACGTAAAAGGAGATTCAACCATCTCAAGACACGACCAGTTACTCATATTTTATTCCTGACCAGTGTTTCTTAGGACTGTTTATAAAAGTACTGCAGTGATGGGAGTTATCCATCCTCCTAAAACAGTCTATTCTACTGCCCTTCTACCTCTGTCATCTGGTATTTTGCTGCACACAAGAACAAAAAATGAATACTCCAAATGGTGAGGTACCCTTTGATTCTTATACTATTCAGTGAAATTTGTACTAGTGGAGCTTGAAGCTCAGACACTCGGGGGACTGCTCGTTGTGGTTTTTAACTGGTGTAAAAGAGCTTGTGTGAAATTTTCGTCAGAACTCTGTCATATGTTCCAATGAAAGATCCTGTTTGTTCCCAGACAACCCTCCTGTATTTGTCTGCTGGCTGAAACATATTTTTATAGTAGTGTTAAATGTGGAAGAGTAGATTATGCCTGGCAATATATGTTTATCATTGTTTGTTAAGGCTGTAAGAATAAGCAGTATGACTAGGAAGCCTAGAAGTTGAAAATAGCATGTGGCACTTCCTCCCAAAACCTCACTGTTCCTGCTGTTTATAGATGTAAAGATCATTGTGCCACTGCCACGTGAGAAATGTCACATCCATGTCAGAATGTGCCAAACCACCAATGTATGCATGCTCAGACATTTTTGTACATTCAGTGAAATTAGATAAACTGCTCCTGCATCTGAATACTTCTTGGGGGACAGCAGACTGAACACGTTTGAAGAGAGAGACCTCCTAAACAGAGTATGTGACACAAAAGTAAGGAAGACATACAGTTATTTTTACCCCTGGTACCTTATTTCAAACATAGGGCACACGGAACCATCAGGAGGATGTTAATGAGATTCTCTCATTGTGAGGCCATCTAGTAAGGGGATTGTGTGTAAGTCTATCTTGTGAAATGATAAATACTAATGAGTCCATGCTCTAAGATAGCACATCAGTATGGTAGTTTTTTTCTGCAGAGACGTCAGGTTGGAAGTATACACATAAATACTTGTATTTCCTTCTCCTTAGAAACAGCAGCATTCCAGCCCGTAAGTGTTGCACATAAAACAATGCATAGCAGAATTCTGCTAGCTGGAAGTGGTCTGGCTTTGTAAGATGATTATAGCTAAATGAATTGCCTACATTATGTACCTACTGTCTTGTTCCTTCTGCAGTAAATTGTGTGATGGTTAAGCAAGTCTTCAACAACTACTACTGCTTTTTCTTGGCTGTGGTGAGGCAAGGGCACTCTGAAGCAATCTGGTGATAATATTCCAGGTTGATTTAGGTGTAGCTTGGCTTCTGCCTCAGCAGAAGCAGCAAGCAGATGCAGAGAAATTGCACTTGCACTTTCTCAAAAGAGCATATAGGCTTTTTGTTTATTAGCTCCTGTAACAGCATAGTAGGCATTGTCCTTTTTCTTGCAAGCTAATGAAATGTAATGGTATGTTGTATATAGTTTTTAGATAGTGCTATATAGCTACTCAGTCATCTAGTTTCCTCTCTATTGCTTCATTTTGATAGTAAATGTAATTATTCATAAAGTGAGATCAATGTTCTTCCTCATATTCAGAAATTAGTATGCAACAATAAGAATTTGCAGTACATGTTTTGATTTTATATGGCCATGATGGTTTTCACATTGTATTAATTTGTAAAAGATTATTTATCCATATTAAATGAGATACTAACATTTAAATGTAGTCTTGTCATGTATCTTTACACCAGCTATCGGAAAGATCAATAGTTTTATTCTGTTTAAGAAATACATGGCTTAGATTCAGCCATTCTTTAAATTTCAGTGTTTCTACAGTTTTACTTTTTTGTTCTAGTGGTAGAAGTACCAGCTCTGTAAAGATAAGGGTTTAAAAAAGTCCTGTTTCCTTTTCACAGAATCAGATTGAATTTCTCTTTCCTCTAGGACTTCTGAAGCTGCTTGTAATTTAAGCAAACAAACTAACAAAACCCTGCAACAATGAAGAAAATGAATCTTCCTTAATCCTAGATACTATCTATTTTACCTGTTCTTAACCTGAAACTTGCTTAATTTGTCCTTTGAAGGAATGAGGATTCTGCGTCTCCACACGTCTGTTTGGTTGTTCATATGACAACCTTTTCTAAACTGAACGACTGTTACCACAGATAGTGCTGTCCCTTTTCTCTCCAAAACTCTTGCCTCACTGTGGTCTAGGTTTTCTTATTTGTGTACATCTTGGTTTGTGTATATTGTGCACAAACAGAAATAGATGGCTGTAATTGATTAGTGCCTGCTGGGACATAATGAATTCTCTTGTGCCTGTAACACTTACTGTATTATATCTCAGGAGAAAAAAACCCTTGGACTCGCAGTCAGTTTTCTGTTTGGTATCTCTTTGAGATGCTTTTCATCAGAACAGAATGACTGGTTCACTCTTATTTCGTATAGATGTGCCTCATTTATTCTAAAAGATACAATGTGTTCTGTTTGTCTTAGTGAATTTTATGTTATGCCTTTTGGAGCACTTATTGCTATGATTAATTTTGAATTAAATCGTCAAAAATAGTGTGTCTGCAGATTTTATATAGCTATTGTGTTTTAGCACTGAAGTTAATTAGAAGATTGAGTAGAAGCAACACCAGGAACCTGTCCGAAATGTCTGTTCAATTGGAATAGAGCAATATAGGTGATGTAATGGGGAAACTGACTTTCGAAGAATTAAGACTTAAATCTGCATAATTAACATAGAATAATTAAGTGGCATGAGAATGAGAGAGGGCAAACAGTGTCTTTGGGAGAGGAGCTATACGAAGACAGTCAAATAAAAAATTATTTGCCATAAACTTTTTAAATGTTAGAACCTTCTTAGCCTCTTGCTAGCAGATACAGTATTATGGTCTTGATTTATTCCATAAGATGTTTCTGAGATCAGTAAGTTAAATGCTAAGCTGTATATTCAGTAAACATTTACAAGCCCCACCAGCTTTCCAGGATAGAGGAGCTGTGTTAGTATGAGGGTTTGGGGTAAGGTGTTGTTTGTTTGTGGCTTTGGTTTGGGTTTTTTTAGTGCCCTCTTCAAATTTTGGCTGTGCCAGGTTAGGAAGGATCCCAGTTCTAACCTTTTCTTAAGAATACAATCCAACCAACTGTATTTGAGGTTATGTTTCCTTAGTAAGGACAGATGGAAGAAAGGCTCTGTACACGCACAGAAATGAGCAACTGCAAAACTTGTTGAAGTTCTACGAAGTACATTAAAGAGAGCACTGAAGAGCATGGGCTTTTTTTTAAATTGCAATTGACCTGAAAGACATTTCTGTAATACGCATACTCTTTGTGTGAAAGCAAACAAACATGCAACTGATTTTTTCAACACAGACTTTGTATTTTAGCCGCTTGGCAAATACTTTCCATCTCCTGTTTGATTTGTGCTATAATCGCCATGATTTTATGAGTGTGTGGTGGCAGCTGAACTGAAGCACTTTCATTCATCACCATCTTTTAACAGAGGTCAGCACAATTCTACTCAGTGTTAGCTTTTATTTCAATTTTGGGCAATCAGTGAAGGGAGAAAGGATGTGCCTAGGAAGAAAAACAAATGTTTTTTTCTTAGCATGTTGTTTGTGTGTACTATTAATTTCAATGGCAAAACAGTAAATACAGTAGCTGCATGTTAATGGTCTGTTAAATATAGTTCAAATAACTAGTGATTCTAATTCCATTTTTGTTCATAAATACGGGTTTCTACTTGTGTTTTTAAACAGAGCTAAAGTTCATTCTCACGGGACTTAGCTTCACTTTGGTACCTGCCTGGTGTCCTAGTAAACTTAAAAGGAATTACAGGTGGCAGCACTGAAAAACAGGAAGGAAAAAAAGTCTTGTCTGGGGGGGTTGGGGTAGGGGGGAATCCTTTAAAAGTTCAAGGCCACGACCATTCTAAATTCTTTGAACTTATGCCTTTCTGGATTTTCATTCTGTAAGGAGTCATAAGGGTTGCAAAAAGGAATAGATTTCCAGGCCTACTTTTATTTGGAGAAATACTGAGTTTCAAACAATGAACCACGAAAGGCTGATCTTTACTCTCCAGAGGACTATCATTTGAGCCACATGTTAAAAGGAAATGAGTTACTATTTTCTATCAAAATGTTAGCTTCCTCTATAGAAAATGTCACTTGTCAAAAGCATCTTTTCCTTATTTTGCACAATCTAATAGGAAACACCTTGTTCAAATGCATTCATGCTTCTGTTTCCCTGTGTTAACTGTTGAAAGGATAAACTATTGTCTACTGATAGAAGCAAGAGAGTGATGGTAGGACATAATGATTTTTAATTCTTGCTGTTAAGCTTAATTCCTTATTGTCTTTGAGCAATGTATTTCAACCTTTTTCATTCAATATATCATCTGTGAGCTGGGAAGAGCAGCAGTAGTTATTATTTCATATGCTAGGAGGATAAGAAGTGAACCTTTCAAGTTTAACATGGTGTTTGGGATTGTGTTTTTTTTACTGCTTTAGAATAGTTATCATCAATAAATCAACATACCTATAATGTGTGGGTGTCTTAAAAGGATATCTTCCAATTCTTATTCTTTCTGATCTAATGAAAGTTCTGTCCTCCTTTTAACATTTCATTTCATATTTAACTCTGAGAGAAAAGGGCTTGATTAAGGAGCATCCTTCTAATGAACAGATGCATTCTCCAGATACATATCTTCTCCTGAGTTCCCTTCTTTGTCTCTCTGGTGCTCAAGGAAAGCCAGTTTTCTTACTTGCTTGCCAAAGGAAACTGATTTATGTCTCTAGTGTACAATTAATTATTCTTCTAGAATAGAATAGAGTATTTCAGTTGGAAGGGATCTACAATGATCATGTAGTCCAACTGCCTGAGTAATTCAGGGGTGACCAAAAATTAAAGCATGTTCATGGCATTGTCCAAATGCCTCTTAAACACCGTAAGGCTTGGGGCATCAATTGACTCTCTAAGAAGCCTGTTCCAGAGCTTGACCACCCTCTCGGTAAGACATGCTTCTAAATGTCCAGTCTAAACCTCTCCTGGTACACGTTGTATGTTGCAGGATAGGCAGTAACTTTTGTCAGACTGGTGTGGCTGGAAATGGTTAACAAGTCCTCCAGGCTAGAAGTGAAGATGGAGTTTCTCTGGTTGGTGCTGAATTTTTCTTGTGTGTTGTGCAGTCAGTGGTGGCTTGTTGCTGTCCGCGTGCTTCCCTGGAACTCCTCGCTGCCTGTTTATCCAGCCTGTGCTTTGTATGCTTGTCATGAGGGTGTTACTTGAGACAGTGTCAAAAACCTTACCAGGGTCAAGGCGAACAGCATGTGGTGTTCTCTCCTCTGCTGAGCTAGTCACCTCTTTGTAGAAGCGTACCAAGTTGGTTAAGCACTATTTACCCGTCATAAATCCATGCTGTCTACTCTTGGTGACCTTCATGTCAATTCCATGTATGAACATGGTTTCCCGGATTACTTACTATATCACCTTCTAGGGACTGAGGTGAGGCTGAGCAGCCTGTAGCTCCCTGAATCCTCCTCCTTCTCCTTCTCTAACGTAGGAGGTGATGTTTTCTTTTTCCAGCCTTTTACAAAGGCTGTAGAGGAGTAATTTTGGAAAAAATCTTTCTAGTTATCTTTAACAAAAATATGTTTCTTTATATAAAGGAAAATCTACTTTAAGTGATTTTTTTCCATCTTTCTGCAATTTGAATTCCTCTAGCAATGAATGAAAAAATGAGACATTATCTTACATGATTAGCAGGTGTGCATTTCAGTTACTTCACTTGGTAAGACTGAAGAAAGCCTGGTGAAGATAGGATTCCTAAAATGCCTTTTCATTAAAAGGAAAGGATTGGAAGCTGCTGTAGGAGGCTTGTCTAATCTCTTCTGTAATACAGGAGTGCTTGCTGATTTTTGGCTTTACTATTTAAAGTATGTGAGTTAAATCTAATGAGATGTGTGTAATGGAGCCATATTTTGTCTATATAGTTGCTGAGTTAAATCAGCAGTATTGCCATGCTTCTTAAACTAAAGTTAGGAACTGATACAATAATGGTCCTAAGTACCATGTAACTCTGCTGCTAAGTTACCCTTTTTTCCTCTGAATGTGCATCTAACTGCAGCATTGATTAGAGTTGCATGTTCACAAAAAGGGAAAATTGACCCCTGCTGAGAGTAAGTGGGAGATTAGGTTTTTTTTTCACTAACAAACCATCTGCTTCTGTGTTTACTGAAGACATGTTGAATGTTTTCTTGAAGATAAAGTGACAATCTGAGTCAATAAACAGGTTCTACTTTCATCTGATTCTTGGAACAGAGTTAATTTATCTGCATATTTGATGTGATACCATCACTAGCAGAATTAAAAGTTGTTCTGCTTTTATTCCTCTGTGGTTTATTTTTATTTTAGTCTAGCTATGATCTTATGTGTCAAGAATGCTTTTGTTTTATCCATGGGTTAAGTGGGGTGGCGGGGGTGGTTTCTGTTTATCTTTTTGTTTTTCTCATTACCTCAGCTGTAGCGCTGTAAGCGCTGCTGTAAAGATCAGCTATCCTATTGGTCAGGTAGCTGGAACCTTTTGTAATTGGATAAAAATGCCAGTTTATAGATTTTTTTTGTAAGTAGTCATGTTTTGCTTTAAGACTTACAATGGGGTAAAGGATTACTGATTGAAAGAATTTCCCCATACTTTTAAACTGTATCACTTTGCTGTTTTGATTCTTTACGGGCTGGCATTAAGTACAAGGTTATGTATCCATTATAATAAATATATTATAAATGCTTCCTCTGGTTTTATATTTTAGGTCTAAAAATATCTGAAGATATTTTAAGTGGTTCAACAAGTAACGCTCTAATGGATGACAGAGAATTTCCACCAAATAATCTACAAATAGACTCAAAGGACAGTCTTCCTGCTGACTATAGGGTGGAAAGTTTGTCATCACATTTGGTTTCTTCAGCTGATGAAAATGAAAATCAACTTGACAATGATGGCAATGAGGTTCTGACCAGTAGTAGCATTGCTATGGGACGACAGGAGAAAGGTGAGCAGGACAGCATCAATAATAATGAGAATATAGACACTCGAGACTGTACCCTAACCTGTAAGGAGGAGACTGAGAAGAGGTTTGTGAATGTCCATATGGACCCCCAGCTGGAGGAAAAGCCAATTGCAGAAAAACAGCCAGGTGGAAAAAGGAGTCCAAGAAGCAAAAGAAGCTCCAGTAAAAAATCTAAAGGTACTTGATAAAAAAGTGTTATTTTTCTGTTTGCTTAAAATAACAATACTGCAGTTCTGATTCTGTGAACTAATAAACGAGATGTATTTTAGTTGTCCTACTAATTATTTTTAAAATGTCACTAAATGTTTGGGGGTTTTGGGGTGTGTGGTTGTTGTTTGGTTTGGTTGGTTTTCTGGGTTTTTTTCTCAGCATTGCTAATAGTCTTAAATCAGGTCCAACTTTATATCCTTCTGTATTAAAACGCTGCTTATGTAGCAAATGGAACATATCAAGTGGAGGGAACTGCGGAGTTTCAGTATGGAAATTGGGCTGACTTCCAAATCAGAATAGCCAGAATTTCAGGCAGTATGGTTCTGTTAATTTGAACATCAGGATCCAGTGTCCAGATTTGAAATCTTGGTCACCAAGATTTCAAAACTACCAAATAGTTTGATCTTGGCCTGTTGTTGTCAAAATTTACATTGATTTTTCAAAACTTAACAGATACTCCCAGGAAGTGCATTTTGGGTAAATGAGCTGTTCAGAAATGTGTTTCTACTAAGTTTTTATGTTATTTCTCCTTTAGATCTCTTAGCTATGAATTGGATAAAGAAAATATAAATGTTTATTACGCGCTCTTACTTGAGGTGTTCCTTCCCTTTTTGAATAAGTAGGATTTGTCTGCATCAACTCTATTATTATATTGGCTTCTCATCATAAAGCTTATGTCTGCAGTGCTGCAAATATATTCATTAAAATCAACATGTGTTTCATAGCATAGGTATCTTTTGAAAGTTACTTGGAACAACTGAATCATGCCTGGTTTTATTTTTCCCCCATCTCTTTTTTTTTTCCCTCCATCTAAAGATTGAGAAGATGGGGAATTTGGCTACTTCAAATAGATGCTTTTAAAATACAGTTTTCATGATAAATGGCAAGTCTTTCATGGCCTGATTTGAAAATTGATGATGATCTTAAAGGATTGTAAAATAAGAAGAGAAAGGAGGGATTCCTTGTGTTTCATATCTTGCACATATAGGCAAAATCTAGAAGAATTGCATCTTCCAGTAAAGAGGATCCTGGTATCTGTCTTTACAGGGAGAATGAGTTCTTATTAAATGATGCAGAAAGTCATTCAGTATATATTTAAACTGTAGATTTAATGTTAGGAAAGAGAAGAAAATACTTATTTAAAATAAGACATTGTCAGAAGTAATAGAGAACCAGTCATCTGTATGACAGCAAGAACATGAAACAACTTGAGGAAATGTGGTACAGGTGCGTGGACAGAGATACCTGAAGCATAATCAGAGGAACAGAGGGAAACAGGAAAAGGAGAAATTTGCCCAAACATGGAAAGTTAATACAAACTTATGTTTGTATTCTCTCTCTGTTAGTGGTGGTGTTGAGAAATACAATCGACTGATGCAGAAATACCACAGAACAAGCTGTGCACAGTAGATGTCAGCTTTAAGGCAAAAAGCAGAAACATGAAATAATAGAAAATTTCATGTGAAAATCTGGAAATGTGAAATACCAGCACAGAGAACATTCTGCCTGCAGAAGTCTTAAAAGTTTTAATTCCTATGAACAAACTCTTTTACTGCTTTGCTAATGAAGACCTTTGATTATCATAGAAGGATGATCAAAATACAAAATTACATTTTATTTCCCATTAATTACAGGCTAATTTAGCTTTTTAGATGTTCTCACATGATGGTTCTGCTGGTTTCATGCAATGCAGTGACTGTGTCACAATTTCTTGGTGTTACAAATCTATTTTACTGAGAATTTTCCATTCAATTTTTAACACCAGCTATTTTAAGCGATTCCTGAGTATCCCTCTTTCTAGTCTTTATACCAACTCAGAGATAAAGGAGAGAATAATCAAACCAGAGTGGAAGACCCCTGAGTGAGTGAGTGCCACACAAGCAATCTGAAATCACAACCTAAATACTTGTGTGGCATGTAATGGTGATTTTTTAAGTATTGAGAAATTGTGACTGAGTTACTTTGACTTATAGCTAAAGAAGAGTTTTATGAATCTTCTGTTTTCCTATAAGCAAACGTGTTAGGGTTGCTGTTAAGTGTTGCCATTCTGAAAAAGATGACGTTTTACTTAGGAGGCATTTTGTTCATATTCCTTCTGCTAGTGACTAAAGCAATGAAACTGGAATATGTAAGACTGCATTCTACATGTTTTTTATTTGGGACTTTGCTTAGCAGAAGATTGGTGATCATTTGAGGAGTCAGTCTTTTGCTGTGGACATGCTTTTACTTAAGAAAAAGCAAGTAGTCACATTTCCAATGGGTTTGACATTCTTTAAGTATTTGCTTATAAAGCTTAAACAGTTGTAAGTTTGATTATTATGGTTTTGTAGATGCTTAGAATATGTTGGAGCTATAATTATTCTAGCCCCTACAATCAGTAAACTGAAATGCAAGATTAAGAATCACTACATCTGGTTGAAGATTCACCTAGTTCAGTATCCTGCCCCAGACACTGGGCAATAAAGAATGGGTAGGTAAGACTAAAGGACAAAGCAGAGAGGTAGTGATTTTTTCATGTCTTCTACTTGCCATCAACAATGATCCATTCAAGATTTCCCCATATGGGAACTGATAGACTATAATAGCTTCCAGTAAATTTGTCACCTGACTGGCAGTTGGGTTTTTGAGCCCATTTCCTTATCCTGGAGTAAGTAGCACCAAGGTTTCGCCTAAGCATTGTTTGATGAAGCACCTCCTTTTAGCTTTCCTGATGCTGCAGTAGAGTGAAATGACAGGTCTGTAGATCCCAGATCCCAAATTTCTCTCACATTCTTTTTGCATGCTAATAATAGTTTTGAAAAGATTCTTAATTATATCTGCTTAAGGAGGACACTGGTGATCAAAAAAATGGTGTAAATTTAAATTGACAGATTTAAGCTTTGCTGATTATTCATACTTTGATTCCTTGTAATGAGTCGTATTAACTTTAGTGCTGTAGATTCATGTAGTGATTCATAAAGTGTCAGCTGCTTCAATGCATTTTTGTAAATGTGGACTTCAAATTATCCCTGTTCGCTGAAAATAATTTTAGCTTTTACCAAGCGATCAGTCCTGGCATAAGTAGTAACTTAATATTGTAAAATCACAGTGTGTAATTGCTGAAGATAGCATAGTGCTGTAACTTAACATTTAGTAGATTTTTCCTAAGTTAAATTCGACAACATAGGCTTTTCCTCTAAATTATTCAACTTCTTTCTTAAAGCAGCTTGAAGGTGGGGGAAGAAAGTGGAATGGTTGGGATGAATTTGGTGTTGCAGCAAACGAAATATCTTAATACGAATTAGTCAAATCCTATTAAAAATCAAGCGGTATTATTTAATTTAGGGTCCTGTGCTGCACTAAACGAGATTTGGAGCTTGCTCAGTTAGAGCATCCTTTCCACCAACACTCCTGTCTGAAATATCTTCTCTTAAAAGCAATATATATATAAATGCTTCCTGGTCTTTTTTTTTTTTTTTAAACAGCTCTTGAATGAATCAGTCTGAGCCAGCTTTCTGGTACTGAGTACCAAAGAATGTTTAAAAAGAGAGATTGCCATATGTTTTCTGTACTAGAAACTAACGTTACTGGTGACTTGAGCAAATGCTACTGAATGTGAAGATTAAAACTCAGTTAAAAATCAGAGGACAATATCCATAATTTTATTTTGATAGCAAATGTCTCATACATGCACCTTTGACTTCTTCCTAGGCAGGAGGCAAAAGCGTCTTAATTTCATGTGCTTGCAGTACTGACAGAACAAAAAATGCATGCTAAAAAAATGTGTTTGTCATTTTTATTCACAAGGTCTGTCAAAATTGGGGTTTTTTGCAAACATGGAGCCCCTTCTGTGAACTCTTAGGTAAATTTTGAGGAAGTTTGCTTCTCTTCATGTCCTGTGAAAGACATTGGCTCACCCAACTGGGCATAGAAGATGTCAGCTGAAACCTCTGTGAGTCTGGCAGAAACTTGAACCTAGCTCCCTGCCACATTCCTACTGAGCACTCTTTGGAGAATTGATATCTTCTGTGGTTTTTCACATTTATTTTCATAAAGGTTTTGGTTCCATTCTAGTATGGAACCAAATATCGATGTATAGAGTAAGTATCAGTGGTTTGCTGAGTGAAAAAGGTCAATCCTGGCCTCTTAAAAATATCAGAAATCTATGTCTCTGCTGAAAAATATATCGTCTTTATTAAAAAAAGTAATCTGCTTCAGACAGTAAGATTGAGTGATTTCAGGAAGAAGTCATATTGTGAGCTGCTTTCAAGAACATGGAGGAAAATAAATAGGGATCTTAACCCATAACACCTTTATGATGGAATAGCATTACTAAGTGTTACTGCCTCAAGGAAAGTTTTTGGTTAGTGCTAAGGCACAAATGCTGTTTTGTGTTCAAAATAGAAGGTAAAATTAACCTGAATGGTTATAAAGGCCTTGCCTCAGAATCACAGGAGTAGTTTGAGGGCAGAATTTGATTCCAAGTGAGGAATAGCTCAACTATATGTAGGAATAATGTGCAGTTTATAAACTATGTGCTAGCAACAGAGACACAACAACATTACAGTGAACATTTTGCATGGTAGTTGCTATTGAGCATGTTTCAGTCAAGGTTCATGTTTTATTAGGATGGGTGATTATTAACTGCTTAATAAAGTGCAGTTTGAAGGGCTTTTGTTTGTTCGTTCGTGTCCATGTCATGTCCCTGTCTGTCCCCCCCCCCAAGAAAATGTTTGCCAGAACATGTGCGCCCTCTTTCTAGTTTGTGCTGAACAGAAAGCTGTGTTTTTAAAAACAACCTTTATTTCTTCTCTAAAAGTACTTCCTGATTTGTGTTTTGCATCCCGTTGTGTCTGTTGTTACTTTTGGCCCACTGGAAGCCCAAATAAACAGTGGAAAAGCAGAAACATTCATTAAGATTGAAAAATCAATGTTAAGTTACAACCATATTTTGTTTGGCAGTAAGCCCTGTGGAAATAGCCACCCATGGCAATTATTAGGACTCCTGACCTGGATGGTTTTCTTAATAAAGAGTTTAAAATGGCCAAAAATAGAATGGTGGAGCCTTCAGTGGACCAGCTAATACCTTTCTTAAGCCCTGAATCTTCATATAGGGTTTCAGTTGCAATGAACACAAGGGAGTCTGAAATATGCTCAGTGCCCAAGCTGCAGAAACAGTCAAAACGTGATGGTTACTTGAAAGTGCCCCCACCTGTCCTGCTTTTAAATGATGACATGATTTTCAGCGAATGAATGCAGCTGGGGGAGAATAACATACTCATCATAGCTTAAGTTTATGGTGCACATTTTGGTGGCCAAATTTCTCTAAATTGTTGAGGGAGTTTTAAAAGTTCAGTTCTATGCAAATGTATCAAATTCAATATTGTTTTATGAAAGAAAAAAAAGTTGATTAATTGGAGGAATAAGCTGTAGTTTTCTGGTTACTCCTAAGACTGTGTTGTAGGAAGGCATTATTTATTGCTTTTATTGTCTGTGAGAAACTGATCCAGTCTGTATATGGGTAGTTGATGTTTCCTGCTACTACTGCCTGCTCTACACTTCATCCTTTGTCTCATTTAATGTTTCCTGATAACTATCATATTGATGATCAGCAGTATACTACAAATACTGTGTTTCTAACAAAGAAATGTGGGATTTGCCCCCAGGAATTTTTTCCAGTAACATTTTTATACTGCTGTGCTTTGTTATCCTTCAAATACCTTACCAGCCCCCCCCTGCATGTCTGACTTTTGTTTTGACTTTCGTAAAATTGGAGACAGGCAATATTGGACGGCCAGGGAATATACCATGGAGAGCCTAGTTTTCTGCCTAGCAAGAAGTTCTGGATGCTAAAGTCAGTTTACACATCCTTGTGTCACTGTTATCAATGTAGATCACCACTAACTGGCTCAATACCCTGGATTCTCAAATAAACTATGGCAACTAGCTAGGGGATCTTCCTTTTTACTTTTTCTGGGACAGTCCCCTTGGACATTTGTGCTCCCCAGTAGAATCATTCTCTGTCATTATCCTGCTATCCTGAATCCTAACTTAACTACTTGTTCTTTTTCAAGGAGTTCCTACAGTGGTAACCACAGCAATCAAGGAGGAAAATACTCTTATTACAGATACAGATTCTGTGCATGCTGAAGGTGCTGTTGAAGCAAATGAAAACTTTCACCAGAAAGAACAAAAACACACCTTGCAGTCTCTTTTCTCTTTGCTCCGTGACGAGGTTGAGCAGATGGATTCAAAGATACTGCCCCTGTGTCTCCATCAGGTACTTACTATGATTCTGAGGTGCTGCACACTGTTTTTATTTGAGACCTTTATTCACTGGGAAGAAATGCATTAATTCAATATATGCCAATATTCCTATCTGGACAGGGTATTTTGATTGTATAACAGGTGATCACAGCAAGTATCTCCTCTAAGGTCTTGTAATATATGGTAAATTATAAATTGCCTTGAAAGTATGTTCTTCACTTAAAGGACACTCCTAAAAGGTGGATTTTCCAATTCCATAAGGATGAAATTCTAATTCGGCTAAAAGATTAGGAAAATCACTCTTCATTATAACTTAAATACGGTTTGTAAGACCCTGGATGGACAGCTAATATCTAACTAACATTTTAAATCTCAAATTGTTGTTAATGTTACAGACTTTTCTAGCATGCATGGTATGTGTGAATGCTAAGATTCAAGATTTCATAGTGTATACCTTTTTTTTTATAGCATAGTTGCCCCTCACTTTCCTTTAGCAAGACCAAAGGAAATACTGTGTGATTTGGAAAGCAATCTTTTTTACTAACTGGTCAGTACGGTTTTCTTTCTGGAGATTATGATCCAAGATGAGTACGTTGGTAGGACTTGATGCAATACTAATTTGTATTTAGTTTTGTCACACTAACTGTGGGCTAGAAGACATTTTGCTTGGCTGTAGTGTCTAATGTAGGCTATATAAATAGATACTATACCATGTCTGAGCTTAGTTGCATTGTTTTTATTGTAGAAAATTAGACAATTGTGATATTTTAAACTCCTAAACTGCAATGACACTCTTACATTCTTATTATCTTTGATATAAATAAGTGGTTATATTTGCAAAAGAGGTTTCTCTTTAATATTGCAAATTACAGATAATTTACATGTGACCTAGAATTTTAAATTATTTTTTTTAACCTGTGTTTGAGTGAAGATGCTTGATACCATTCCTTCATTTATTCGAAACTTAGCATTAATGTTAACCATTTATACCTTTAGCCACACCAAATTTGGTGGTTGTTCTTTAGTACAAAAGTCAGTTTTGAAAAACAACACAGGGCAAAAACTTCAAAAGGCTTTACAGACATTAAGGAGTGCCATCAAATATGATGGAGGTGAAATCTTCAAACAGGAGTGAGGAAGCCAAACCCTAAGGGTAATAACCTCTTGAAAGTCGTACAGGAACTGTGACAGAACTGAGAATAGAAACTGCATTTCCAGATTCAAACATGTAATGAATCACCATCTCTTTTTTCCTAAGAGATATCAAGCATTTGAATGGAGTGTTTGAAAGAAACAGAACTTAGAAGGATCATAACGCACTTTTTAATCTAGGAAAAAAATAAAGGATTTTAAAGATAGGATTCATGTTTTCATGTAAAGTGCGTCTATTAAAAATGTTTTTTTGCTTTTCCAGCAAATTAATCTCACATCTTCAGTCTTTTTTTCAGGTCGTTAATACAGCCTGGCATTAACTTTCTTTTATGCCAAGTCTAGCAAATACTCTTCTACTTCATTTTAAAGAGCTTTGTCAAATGTTCTGGAGTGTTAACAATCCATGTTGTTAGTGGAAAGCCTGTATGGAATATTTAAAGGCTGTGGGATATTAGAGGCTGTTCTAAGGGTTAACTATCAATTGAAATAAGATACCATTTCCTGCCTTGGATGGGATTCATGTGATTTGTTTAGCATATGTTACAGAATCTTAGAGGTACTTATGTTTAAAACACAGATGCAGAGCTTTAGCAGATCCTGAAATACTTAGGAGGCTACTGTAGGTAGCAGAGAAATTTTGTAAGACAATAAAAGACAGTGAAATACAAAATTTCTTTAGAAAGAACCCTAGAAGTCGCTTACCAATTCTGTTTTGGAGGTACTGAACTCAGAATGCCCTAGTGGTTGGTGATAAGGCTGAGAGCCAGGGGTTCACAACTTGTAATCTAGACTCCTCTATCAAGTTGCTCTTTCTTGAGCAATTGTGCTTAGACTTTTACAAAAGTGCCCACTTGTCAAGCCCTTTAAGCTATGAGGCCCTAAATTAATATGCCCCAAAGATTTTGAGACTGAATGCTTGTGTGCTGCCATTGAAGTCATTGGCATATCAGCTATGAGGTGTCTCAACTTGAATGTTTGCGTATCAAGGTACCTACAATTATTGAGCACATTTTGCAAGCATGGCCCTTGCCACACCATGCATGGCAAACAGGAAGACTGCCAGCATTCGCTGTCCCTCAAGATTGAGTAGTTAATGCTCATAAAGGTCACCAATGCTGTAGAGTTCTGTGAAGCAAAATATCTTTACTTCTGAAGTTTCTATATTTTATTGTATTTACAAACAAATCCATCCTTATTTTTCAGTTTTCTAGGAAAGCTTGCCCAGTTTTTTAGCAAGCACAAACAAACCGTTGTTGCAGATCTCAAAGATTATTTGTATACAGGAAGGAATTGGAAGAAACATTAGAGATCACCACGTTAGCTTTTCTATGCAGTGTTGCACCTTCTCCTTTGCAGGCATTGGCTCTATCTTTTCTGTTATACTTCCCACCACCAACTCAGAGTCAAAGTGAAATTCTCTTTCTGATTAGAAAGATATTTTCTGACTGTCTTTGGGTACTTGCTTTCTCCAAGTTGGTTTTATGGGCTGTAGTACAATGGTGTCTTTAGCCTTTTAGTCCAAGAAATAATCCTTTATGTGAGTTGGGGCAGGGAGGCGAACCAAACAAACACCTGTCCACCCCCCACCCCCAAATCCTGAGACCTTTACTTGATGAAGAGAAAAAGTACTTCTTCTAACTGGCATCTTGATACTTCTTCTGGAAGTTCTACCACTTCCATGCTTTTAATTTTGGCTTAGACATAGCTGGTTGAAATCCAAGACATCACTAGGAAGAGGACAGGAAAGCTATTTCTGTAGTCTGCAGTTAAAATATGTAGCTCTGATATAGCAATAGCTTGGTATACTGGAACATAATTTTCTCTTGTGCTTCCATGACTCTGTTCTTGGTTTATGCACAGCCTTTCATTGTATAAACCCTTGGTCGTCATATATTTACTGTTCCTTTTTGCAGTGATCTCTTAAAGTTAGGTATAATAAAATTACCCGGCCAGAGTGAAGTTGGTTTTAAGATGTTGCAGCTAGACATCTTGAATGCTTAGGCAGGGATCTCTTGTTCAATTCATAGCCATTGGCTAACATAGCAGCTGCTACAGCAGCATTTGATGTGAGCTTGCACATTTTGTAAAGCTAGAAGGTACCAGAGATTCATTTAGGTGTTCAAGTGTTTTTATGTAGCCTGTCTTAGGTTTGATTTTCCCTCTCCTTAGTGACTACTTTGGAATGATTGATTTCTCTATATTAAACCTCCTTAGCACTTTGAGCTTTAAATGCAGTGACAAAAGTTTGCTTATTTCTTGTGTCTGTTTTCTGGTATTTCTTTGTTTTGATGTATCTGTATTAACATCCATCTAAGAGAATAAGTCTTGAAGATCTGTTGTGATTTTTAGGTTTGTTTTGTTTTTATCCAGTGGTCTTCCTTGGCTGAGCTATCCTGTTACAAATCCAATTTTAATTGTTCTGTCATAGAAATGTCAGTCTAAAGGAGGAAGAGCTACAGTTTTGTTCTGTGTCATAACAACTACAGAGCAAATCAAAGAACTGCCATCTGGCTTAACTGCATGACTTACTCTATTGTTGAAGAGCTTCAGACATAAAGATGTTAGGCTTAGTGAACTGACACATGAGGTAGAGGATCTTTAAATCTTTTTAACACAGCAGAGTAGCTTCAGGAAAGGAAGTGGCAGAAGGCTGCTGCAGTGCTTCTGTGGTTGGTCTAGGAGTAATACAGAAAGAAATTAAGAACTTGAGTCTGTGTTTATGTTATGAATTTCAAATATTCATACTGTAATTTTTTCAAATTTTATGTGCTTGAAATATCTGTTGTAATCATTTATAATAAATAGGATATAAGCAGGAAGGTCACTGGTGTGTCTCCCATGCAGTGATAGGCGGTATTTTTAGAGTCTTTTATCCAAAGATTGTTCTTTTGTCATCAGTCAGGAAACCTCAGTTTCTCTATTTTATCACGATGCTCGGGAGAACTCGGCATTGATCTTAATTTGGTCAAACATAAGGGAACAATGGTCAGTAACAGAACTCAAATTCTTCAGCTTGTATCAGTAAACACAGTACTTCTAGGTAATTTTCAAACTTTCTAATACGATAATTTAAAAAGTTCCTGAAATAGTTTTTTGTTGTTGTAACAACGTAAGACCCAACTAACATTTGAGCAAATCCATTTGTGTGGTAACACTTTATATTTCTTTATTGTTTGATATTTTTTCTAGACATCTTTCCTAGAATAAGAATATGCATATTTACTCTGAACATTAGTATTTTATCCAAACTAAATATGAACCTCCAAAACAGATGTTTAAAACCAATAATAAAAAGTTCATATTACATCGTTATCACTCTCACGAAAATGGCGGTTCTGATTTTTTTTTTACTTTTGCAGATAGCTGAGACCTATTTTCAAGAGGAGGAATGTATCCTTTTATTTGTTGAAATTGTTACCCAGTATTAAAATAATCTGGTATGATAAAACATAAAAGACAAATGCTTTGTCATTGACTCACAGGTTGTGGGTCAGGGTTAATAAGAAGTGAACAGTCATAATTTACCCCTGAGTGAATATACAATATGTTAGCAAGTCCTTCTTAATCAGACAGCTGGAATATGAATTAAGTGATAAATCCACTTCCAAGCTCTGTACTGATAAAATCATTAGTAGTTGTGCACGAACAAGGAAGTAAGAGAATATTTTCAAAGAGCTTCTGTTTTCGTAGGAGAAATTCTGTTCTAAGCATTAGTAACTGGGACTATGTCCAATCTAGAAAGGATATGTGTTCCATTATATCAAATAGGGCATAGTTATAGTAAGAACAAAATTATCACAACAGTTTATTAGAATATGTACTATAAGTGTCTAGATTAGAATCAAAATACCAAGCACACTAAGCTAAGGGAGATCAGCAACCTGGAAAAATAGCAACATTATTTGGCAGATAATTACTTAAAATTATATCAAGGTATTTTGACAAACTGTTGTAGGAAAATACAGGTAATAGCTTCTGGGAACAGCCAATTTAATGGTCGTTTGTTTTGATTTGTTCCCAGATAATAAAATTGCGTTTGGTCAAGAAGACCAGTGTTTAACTGAACTGCTGCTAAATACTCTGATTTTTATTTTTTTTTTTTCCAGTAGTTGTGGGAGAGATTAATTGTATTAAACCATAAAGTGAAATTACGTTTTAAGAAAAGGTGGACTGGGTTTTCCTCTGTTTGCTTTGAAGGGAAAGTAATCAGACTATAAAGAGGTGAGAGTGGTAAGCCCTTAAGGTATATGTGATTCACTAAGATGCATCATAAATTACAGAATTTGTGCATACAGATTATTATGTAATTTGTTACAAGCAAAATACAGCAAATAGGCAGTTGTAAAGATTAAATAACGTCCTCAAAACCTAGACAAATTCTGTTAGCCTATAGTGCAAAACTAGAGAAATAAGTCCAGTGGTAGTATAAAAGCATATGTAAAATAAAATACCCTTCACTGCCTTGGAAGACTGTACTTCTGTCTTGGTCATCCTAATTCAAAAGCATCCAACAGAGAATGCAAAATACACAGCGCTAATTAAAGGCATGGAAAAATCTGTAGTAAATTATGGCTCTGCATGTGGAAATACAGTAAATTTAAAATGCATTCAGGAGTATGATAGATAGACAGTTTCTCTTTCATAGAAGTTACTTTAATCAGAGGGCACTATTTAAAGCTGATCAAAGAGAATATTTTTAATGCAATGTACACCTGCTGTGTGGAATTCAACACCACTATATAATACATATTTATGAGGGATCTCTCTGTACTTGCAAACATCAGTTTCCTGAGGTTAACAAAGAACTTACTTGGTCATGTTGCACTGTATTAATTATCCATGATAGACATTTTCATTCATCTAGTGTAAACTTAACAATAATTCAGGGTTTGTTGCTCTGATCCTTTAAGGCTATCTCTCTGATCTGTAATTCTGTTTCTAATACCAGATCTCCTGAAGGCAAAGAATATTCTTTGCATTAATATTGTTGTTCAAAAGCCATGGTGTGTATGAGGCTAACAAGAATAACAAGTACTGGTTGTGTGTCTTTGTAGTAACTGCTCCAGTGTTTTAATGAGCATGAATAATGGAAAATATTTTTCCCTAGATGACCGAAAACCTCATTCACCGTACTTCTTTTCTCATTCTACTATAGAATTAAATTCAAAATAGCTGGCAAAGCATGGCTTTAAACAGAAAAACAAGCAGTTCCAGTTGGATGGAACTAGAATTATCATGAATATTTTGAAAATATGTAACTACCAGTATACCTTTGTGATTATTGATAACCCTAAAGGAGGGGATGGAGTTCTTTGTATAGAAGTAAGCAGAATCTTCAGAAAGAAGGCAGGAAGAACTCAGGTGTCCAACAGTGTTCTATACAAAGGTTGAAAAGGGGGAGAGTGGGTATTTCTTGAAAGTTTGAGTTGGAAGGAGTTTTCTTAAATGCTGCCTCCAGCTGGTCAGTAGAAAGGAACCATATTTTCGGGTAGTTATGGTTATTGGCTTATAATTGTAATTCTTGAGAGATACGTGCTGGTATTTGATTGTTTTGCTTTTCATTTTCTGATAAGAGTTGTTGGCATAAGAACATTTGCTTCTTTTCTAGAAAAAGTTTTGTTTTGCTTAAAGCAGGTGGGAAGAGGTAACTGCTGAAGAGAACAGGATTTTCATTTTTGGAGCTTTTCTCAACTTTACTTTTTACTTGTGGTTTCCATGCCTCCATTTTGTTCTTCCTTGAACAGAAATCTGATGCTAGCTATTTTTCATTCTGGTCCAGTTATCTGAAATTTCAGGTACATAATGATTGCCCTTTCAAATATGCTGCTGAATATAAGTAACTCATAACATGTCCATATACGTGTGCATTTTTCTTTAACCTTCCATTCAGATGAGAAGGCAATGAAGTTTATTCAGCTTGAACGACTGTATCATGAGCAGCTGCTTGCTAATCTTTCTTCTATACAGGAGCAATGGGGTGAGTACAGCCTAAACTGATACAGTAGAAGAGAAAGCAAATTTGGTTTGTATTTCTAAATAATGGAGTATACTTTTTGCCAGCTTAGAATGTTACATGGCAAAAGCAGCATTTATATCAGAATTTTTCTAGCTTGTAACAAGAAGAGTATTCCTGTTTTAGATTTCTTCTCACACCTTTCATGAAAAAGGTGCAAATAGTTTGTCATTCTTTATTAATTAAGACTTTGATCCACAGTTGGTTTAATCTTATTTTTGGTTTAGAGTTGGTGAATCTGATGCAATGAAAATAAAGACTGTTGTAAAAAAATATAGTGCTTTTTTGCACAGTCTGTAATGAGACTGTAGAGCCTACAGGAGAATTGTCAGTATTTCTCCATTAGTTTCATGTATATGTTAAAGCAATAATACTTTTATAAAAGTACTTTGGTTAAAATTGATTTTGCTTTAATTTAGAAAGAAAATGGAAAACAGCAGTTCCTAGTCCAGTTACAGCACTGAGGAATTCAGCTAAAGACCTGAGCAGTGAAGAGCTGGAAAAGCTTACTAGAGTTTGCTCTTCCCATCAACAGTATGTATAAGAAAATACCTTTACTTTTCCAGTATTTACCTTAGCACAGGTGTTGTCTCCTTGCAGGATAGGTCTTTAAAAATAATCAGTGTCAAAATAAAAGTTGCATCTGTTGACTGCAGTGAATTTAGTTATTAAGTGGAGGTTCTTTTGGATGTGTAACTAAATTTGGCCATTACCATGAATTTTCACATGTTTTAATACAGTTTAAGAAATGCATAGGGACTAGATCTGGTTTCAGCAAATCATTAGCTTGGCAGGAATGAAGTTTTGAGTTTTAGTATTTTCAGTCAAAATAAAAACTGAGTAGTGTTAATTTAGGGAAAGAGAGGCTATGGATCTGATGATGATGCTTGTGTCTAATACATATTGATTTACTTGTTGGTTTTAAATTCAGTTGTCCAGCATCTCAGATTCCAGCATCTGTGAATTCCATCCATTTGTGAATTAAAAGGCTTTAATTCACAAATTTCCCACGTTTTAGGACATTTCTCAATGCTTTAAGTCATTCTAGTTATCTTCTCTTGATTTCATAAATTGCGTAAATATTATGAAGTAGTGATTCTGTAGTTTTGCAGTGTGGCAGTACTCTGAAAAGATGTGAAATCTGAGTTCACACATGCTTTGCCTTATCCATCAGCTTCCTGAATCAGTACATGACATTATCACAAACTTTTGGACAGTGCTAGGGTGCTCTTCTGGGTAGTAACACATACGGGATTTTACCCATCAGGAAGGAAAAGATCTGTTATTTCATGGGTGAATGTCCTACCTACCTACCTCCTAGGCATTGAGTTCGATGGGAAAAAATGAATAAATAAATAAATATATATATATTCCAGGTGCCAATGAACAGAAAATGATCAGTCAACAATAATAAGGAAACTAACCATATTCAGATGCTGTGAAAAGACCAACCTGTGACGAGGGAGATGCTCCCAATCAGATGGGGAGAGAGAATTTTTTCAAATACGTTTGCACTGGCTGAGTCTGGATGTAATAAAAGCCAAGATGCTCCTGTTGTTCACAGAGAATATGATTATTTTTTCTTCAGGATGACCACAGAGAAGTTTGAAAACAACCAAGCTGATAGCCAGAGCCCAGCAGGGGTTGTTTGTTTGGGTGGGAATCCTTGCAAAGTGTACTTCTGCATTTCCTTAGGAGGACGGAGCAACCCTAGCCCCGTGGCTGCGTGTTTACACCCACGCCTGCTGCTACTGAGTGATTGCCTCTGAGTGCCTGCAGGGTTCCTCAGCCTAAATTTCCTTGCACACGACCCTAGAAGCCCACAATGAACTTGAGATCCAAATCTATAGTAATTTATATACTGCATCTAGCAGCACCTCCCTATTGTCACCTTGATTGTCACTATTTTGAGAATAACTCTTCTTTGTCCTAATTTTTCCATGCAACCTCACTTCAAAATACAAAATTTTGGTTATGTAACATCGTTCCTGGTTCTGAGAAACACTGCACTTTGATAAAAATTAAGGCTTGTGTTCATTTGCCATGATTAGTTCTATGTATTTAGTAGTATTACCCTTCTGAACTCTCTAGGCAAAAGATTTATTCTTTTTTTTCCCCCCAAACTTTAATCTCCATTTATTTTGCAGTTAAAATTATATTTTAACTGCATGCAGGTCTCAGAAAACCTGAGCATTTTGCTTTTGTAGTTGAAAGTAATGTAACTCTGATAACAGCTACATACTGAAATGTTTGTTCTTTAAAGGTAGTTTTGAGTGCCCCTTATTTGAAGTTTAAATGGTAAAATTTAAAAGTCAGTGGAAGTTTTAAACGTTCTTGTTAGAGAGTGTGATCATAGGTCCTTTTGCCTCTTCCCTCTCCTACTTTTTCAGTAGTTTACAAATTGATGAACATTTTGTCTTCATTGCTGTATGAAAGGCTGTGAGGCAGACACTGCATGGTAAAACACATTGTGCATGAATCTCTACACAGTTTGCAAAGTCCACACATTGTTAGCAGCGCTGACTCACCAGGGAATCCTAGTGGAAGCTACTGTGTCTTAAGTACCCAGAAACATGTCCCATGTAAACAGTCTGTGGACAGAGAAATATGTTTTGTGGGGATTTTTCCATTCTTCAGTCTCTGTTAGAATGATTAGTAGTTGTAACTCTAGTAGATACTGGGTCCTTACATGATTTTTTAAGTTGGTGGAATTCTGTTTGAGCATAATGTTTTACAGGAAGTTAAATCCTGTGATATTTTGCAGTAAGTTTTCTTTTGACTGCTTTCCTGATTAGGTGGAGCAGTGTTTGGGCTAATTAGTCTTCTCATGATATACACATGTAGTACAGATCTGTGCTTGAAAATATGCTGGCATGCTGATGCTGTTTCAGTGTAAGAAAACTTCTGTGCTAGTAATAGAAGAGAGCAAAGGTTTATAAGATTTCAATTATATTTGTTACAAAGAACGTTGCTACTAAGTTGATTAATTTATTCTTTTTTTCTTTGTTGCTGCAGGCCACAGGCATCCAAAACTAAGGTAAGCAGCTGATTAATTGAATCTGTTTCATCAAAGACTGCTAGAAATATATATTAAATATTATTAGATATCATATTTCCAGTTTAGTATAAAAACTATTTGAAGTTTGGATGTTTCAAAAAGTCACAGTGTTCCTGTTTAATTCCAAAACTTACAGGAAATACTATCATATTTTACAGCTACCAACTGCAGGAAATACGTGGGAGAGTGGTTGTTTGCTTCAGTTAACAGAATCAAAACATTTAAAGGAAAGAGAAGCTGCTGCTTTTAAATCAGGTATTTGTGTGTATGTGCATGTGCGTACATTTGCTTTAAATACTACACTGTACTGACATATTACTGTAAATACTATGAAACTATTTCATTTGAAGCTACAGTGTTTGTTGGATTTCTACGGATTCATCCATTTATGCTAAGAAATATTTTTTTCACAACTGCACATTGGATATACACTGCAACAATTACAATTGTAATCAGATGTGGATATTCAGAATTGTAATTTAAGTAATTTTAGCCTCCATCAAAAAAAGGTCTTTTAAATATGCATACGTTTATAGCAGCCTACATCAGCTATGAAACTGTGCAGAACTAGAGTTAAGATACATAATTTGGATGTATAAAACTTAAGGGAAACAATCTGATGACAAATATTCTAAGTCGTGGCAATTCAGTATATATAACAATTCAGTAGTAACTGGTTTAGTAACTACTGTAAATTATATGCAATAGACTGATTTAGAAACACGTTTTTCTTTCAGCAGCGCAGAAAATTAGGAAGCTTTTCAGGGGTCTTGAAGAGAAAAATATTCTTCAGTTACTTTTTTTCAGTGCACACTTTTATGTCTGCTTCGTTTATTTCCTGCTGCCTTGGCTGCTTTGTTTAATTTGTTGAGGTCAATGGGTTCTTATGAAACATTTAAAAATTAATCAGTTGTTAAAATGGAGATGGGGAGCATTGGTAGGCTACCAGGCTGTGCTTTACCTGTTTTCACTTTTAAGCAAGAAGTTACTGGGTTTTTGTTTTGCCACATTCCAGTTGCCAAAATTGGCCTAAACTCTATACCTTTCCTCAAAAGCGGCAGAATTTCTCACCAGAAAAAAAACCTAAGGTTGGCCTAAGTGACCTTTCAACCTAAAGAATCCTAAAAGCCTGTATCAGCCAGGATATTGAGGAGAATCAGGAACTAACAAAAGATACAGTGTCACAGTTCTCTACATCTGTGGATCCTCCTCTTCATCCTCCTGACCCCTATGCTGTCTTTGTTCTACCACAACACAAAACGTATAAAATACCAAACAAACATGTTAAAAAGAAAGAACCCAATGGTTTATTTTTGGATGTTTGGAAATTCCCATGGAAAAAAAAACAAACCAGGCACTTTTATTTTATTCGAAGTGGGAATAAGAGCTTTCTGGAGAGCACGATTTCTGAAAACTTGAAACTGCTGAATTACGAGCATTTTGTGACAATGTTTAAATACAGTAGTGCAAGGTTAATGTGGAAGTTATTATGGTATAAATGGATTTTTTTTTGGTGCCTTTCTCTTAATGTAACTCTTCTCAAAATGTCATCAAAATCTTTGCTTTCCTGTGAGATGCCTGTAAATTAATAAAACTGTCCCATCCAATAGAATGACGCAGAGATTTTTCCAGCAGCGCTAAATACTTTTTCAGTACGAAGATAGGAATAATTCAAGCTTAACTCAAATTTGAATTTGCAAAAGATGCCTTTCACACGATCAGCATGTTCTTGAGGAAACAATGAGTTGTCACCCTGATAGGTCTCTTCATCTGTTAAGTCAGTGCGTGGTAAATTAGCTACTGCTGCCCCTCACTGAGTCAGTGCGTTGGCAGCAGGGGGCTGAATGTTTTTGTTGCAGTTAGAAGGACAGGTTGATCCATAACTCAGAATTTGTGTACACCACTCAGTAGGCTGCGCAAAAAATTTTTGAGCTGTGGGTGAGTGATCCAGCTCAGGAATAGAAAGAATAGGGGCACCTGGGGCTTGTTCTTGATTTTGCCTGAACCCCAGCAGAATCCTGTGCTAGAATAACCATCAAGTTCCTAAGATTTAAACCTGTCCAGCATTACCCTAAATGCATGGGCCTTCTAATTGAAAAATTAGAAAGCTTGTCTTCTGCTCTTTTGGGTGGGTTTTTTTCCTCCACATCATGAAAAATCAGAAGTAAATGTGTGAACTTATGTCAGAAATGTATCTGCTGAACTCTGCAGAAATGTATCTGCTGAATCTGCAGAAATGTATCTTCAGAACTACTTAATTCACTTTGCTGGTAGAATTTGTCTGACACTAAGTCAGAAAAGGGAAATTCTCAAGTGGTTTGATGACAGTCCTTCATATGAATTCCTATGCCCAAAATAAGAATTTATATATAAATTATAAGTAAGAAGTATTAGCTTACACAGAGAGATATATTACATTGTAGAGATTGTTGCACTGTACTAAGGTAGCACCTTCGAAGTAAAATCACAGTTGTCTTACTGATCTAAAGCAAAAATTACTCTATTGACTTATTGCAGGCATTTGGGAACATAGTTGGAGTCTCTGTAGGCAGTTGATCCCAAGATTTTATGATCTCTCTTGGGGTTACAGTGACCAAGATAAGAAGCTGGCTAGTCAAGATTCCTAGGACAATAGCTGAAGTAGTTTTTTTGCCCCTCTGAGCAAGGGTTGTGAATGGTCTGTTCTATTACATATTTCTTTCTGGCAGATTTTCTCTTAAAGTCTACCAGCAGAAAGACCTGAGCCCTTAAAAGTTACATGTGCATATTAAAAGATGAGATTTGATACATTTTATGTCCATTAATTTCTTCAGGTTCTCACTGAAAGCCTTTAATAGCGTTAACTAAAGACAATCAAATCCATGTATTTCATGAAACTAATGAAATTATTAATTTAATAAAACCCTGAGCATAATTTTGCAGTGTGTAAATATAGACCCATTTCCAAGATGGGGAGAAATTGCTTATAGCCTGTTTACTTTTAGATCATATGATAATTGTTTTTAAATGGAAAGAGGGACAAAAGTGGAGAAGTGTGAGTTCTACAATGATAGAATGTCATAGGTCAGTACTCTCTCTGCTAGGCTGTCTTGGATTAACAGGATAAAAAAGTGGTGGCTACAGGTTACCGTAATGAACAAAGTGTCAAGTTGGAAGTAACCTGGGGGGAGGAGGGGGGACATTTATTAAATGACCATAAGTGCTTTCGTGCTAGATTTTCAGTAGGCACTTAACTATATCTGACAGTCAGATAAAAATTACTGCCATGTTGGTGGGTGCATCTTCATTAACTTAGTAGGAAAAAAGTATTTGTCTTAACTTGCCTTGAGTCTATAGTGGGCATGGCATGTCTAATGCAGGTGTTTTGAAGTAGCTGTAAAGAAAATACTGAAAGCTGCTGTATGTCTGTAGTTAGATAAGGATGTTAGGAGCATTTATTACTCTCTTCAGAACAGAGTCCTGAGCTCAAGGGTCAACCTTCATGGTAAATTCCATTTAATCTTTGTTGCAGTTGGAGCTGCCAACAACTGTCTGTTGTAATGTGGATGTGTCCACTAAGGAAAAATTGACAGATGGTAACAAAATCTTGTACCAGTAATCCAGGCTGTGTTTGAACTCATGACCTGCATGTGAAGGACTCTGTATCCCATTACAAATCCCTTGAGCTGTCTACTCATCTGTGTCTAATTTTCAAAATGTCCCTGTCTCCTATACTCTTCATATTTGTTAATGTTGTTCTGGGCTTTTTTCCTTCATTTTGAGATGTCTGGATATTCCTTTTTTCAATTTTCAAGCCAGTCTTTCCTGTGCTACCTTGTATTCCATTATCCTTTAAAACGGGGATAGTTTATCATTTAATAACATTGTTCAATACGATGAATTAATGTAAACATTTCTTTAAAGACTAACAAATGTAACCCTGTTTCAAATAACAAGTTCAGGAAGTTGCTCAGATTGTAAGTAAGGATTAACTGATGAGGAAGGATAAGATTGGCATAGAGATCTTTAGTCATTCTTGGGAGAATGTATACAGTTAATAAGGGCATCGCTTCATCTTGTCATTAATCTATTCATAAGACTTTTCTGCTTTTTGCTATGGCTGAAAAATGCAAATGAGTATTTTCTAGAAATGTTAATTTGTTGTTTGAGGTTGTTACAGTTACTGTAACAATAGTCCTACTATAGCATAGGCTTAGCTGAATTTTTATTGAAGTATGAAATAAAAGACAGTTTCTGTCATAGCTTGCTTCAGTGGTCTAATTTTAAATGTCCCCTTTCACTCTTCATAAGCCTAAACAACTTGGGCTAACCATCTCCTTCATGAGCTGATAATGCCAAAAGTAGGTGATTTCACAAGCTATGTAGAATTCCCCTGGTTTCTTACTGACAATTCAGATAAGAAAAATCAGTTTTCATTTGTATTGTAAATGTGAATACAGAAATAAGCTGCATCCAGTTGCATTTTTTAACATGTAAACTAACATATGTATCCAAAAGAACAACTTTTTAAGCAATTTGTTGTGTAAAATATTGAATATTTAATGTAGCTTTAACCAGAGGAGCTAGTTACCCACTTAAAAGAAATGGAATTTAAAATTCATTAGATTAGTATGATTTCAGCTTCTTTAAGCAAATACAGGTATCTCTCTCTGTGATAGATACACTAGCATCAAAATGCTATTTACTGTTAAGTAAATTTGTCCTCAGGTCTCCATGAGATGCACGCACATAAAATATGCTATAGAAGAAAACTATTCAGCTGTTCAGAAATATACGTACATATTGTGCTTGAAATATGGGAGTAACTCTTTCCAGGAAGGCACTAAAGCACATGCTTTGCCTGCAAAAATTTGTGTGAATACTTTGCTGAATCGGGAGTCAGCTTTTCAGAGTACTAACAAAACTTTTATGGTGTCTAGAGCTTAAAATACCTGCCCTTTATGGGAATGCATTTTAAAGCAGTAGGTTGCAGCATTATCAAATCACAGTATACTCTTTCCCTTGGGCTGGTGTCTTTTGAATCATTTAAAAACACTGGAATTGTTTTTCCTGTTGAACTTAGGTACTGAAACTTGTCCTGGCATTGGACCAAAGAATGAAGTTCAGCAGCTGAGCACTAGCTCTCCAGGTGAAAATGAAACTGAGAGACAGATGGAGGCAGAAAGTCTTCGGGTAGCTGCAGGAAAGGACCACATGGAGGAGCAGCACTGCAGTGCTGAATCAACATCGGAGCCACACACCCAGTCCACAGGGACAGTGGGCAGGCCTTCTTCGGGCTGTTCATCATCTGGGGATGCCAGTAAAGATAACAGTTTGCAGCTGAGAGAAAGACTGCTCTTTAAGGATGTGGGAGAAATAGAAGGCACAGCTGAGGAGCCTGGAGTGAAACTCTCTCTTGAGCCAATGGTAGATGCTTTGGTTTTAACAGATGCTGATTATATGCCTACTGATTTAGTTCCTACTGATAAAGATGTGCAAGCTGATAGAAATGTGCTCAGATCAAAACATGCTGCTGGCTCTTCAGAAATTACTGGTGGACAGCTTGGAAATAGTGATTTAAAGCAGCAACAGGAACAGCCTGATGATGAAAAATCTTCGCAGGACAGAATTGCATCGAATGTATGCTCTGGATGCAGTAAAGTGTCTGAGACTGAGAGTACTGCCAATTCACGAGTATGCAAGGAAATACAGAGAACAGCAGGAGAGGAGGAGAAGGTAAATAATGAAGAACAAGAAGACTTATTTCTCAGATTTTTAAATTGTAACATAATAGACACTGAAGAATCATTTGCAAACTTAGAAAACCAAGAGGACTTTGATACTGTTCCAGACATTTCACCTGAACGAGCATCTTATAACTCATTGGAAGCTTTATCACTAGATGACAGCTTTTCTTCTCTTGATGAACTTGCAAGAAGGATAGAGATTGCTGAGGTAAATACTGTGGATCCTATAAAATCTTCCATGTTTATCTTAATTAAAGTATTATAGGTATTGCCAACTTCAAAATGTGTTAAATATTCCTTTATGTGCAATTTTTCTTTAATCTGAAAAGAAATCTATACTTATTTAACTGTTCCAATTCAGAAAAAAGTTTGTTTGCTTCCTTAACCAGCAATCCTCCGTTTCTAAAAATAAGATTGATTTCTACATATGAGTGTGAACACCTCTTTTTTATTCTAACAGAGACTGTTAGGAGGTGAGTTGGCAATTCTTGTTAGATCACAATTTCATGCCTGAGATCTACATAATGCTTATGATGTAGCATGTGCTTCATTTCTATTCATAGAATAAAATTTGCTTTTCTGTGCCTGTTCTACATAGGTGAATGCTACATATGTAATAAACTCTATATAGTGTGTGGGCTTCTAATTTTGCCAAGTTTAGACAGGGTTGTTGCTCAACCAAGACTAAAGAAAAGCTTCTCAGCCTGAACCCACCTTTCTGAAGCACTGCTGATGGCCACAACAAAGATAAGTGCTTCATAAGCTGAATTGCTCTCTGAAAATATAGATTTATTGTTTTGGGAGTTTTTTGGAGAGTGTATGATGACATCTGTGCTTTATTTGTCTTCTGGTTCTGGTGCGTTTGCAACCATGGGACCTTAAAAGCTTTTTCGTTAAATGAAAAAAGAGATTACTGTGCAATGATGTGATTACAGATGCTGGAGGGGGAAGACTTGTAAAAATGTGTCTTCCTGGTTCATCTCTATTTTTTTTTTAATGCATTTAACAATACGATATCCCTTGGCAATAAAGTGGCTACTTTTGTATAGGTCAGAAGCTAATGCACAGAGACCAAGAACCACCATGATCACTCAGGGACAGTAGCCACGCATGGAACTAAATACTGGAGATCCATGCTGATGTTGTTATGTGTTTGGCAAAATCTCCAAAGCTGTAAACAGAGCATTTTCTTTTTCTCCCCACCTAAACAGCTTCTTAACTCTTTCCAAGATCATTCATCCTGTCCTGGCGCTGCAACACCTTGTCTTTCTGTGGGATGTCAGGAAGCATACCACATACCAGGGCCATGTGCACAAAACTGTACACAAGCTCTTGACAACATGCAGATGTGGAAAACCACATACATATTCAGACATGTTATCAGACTTCAGACTTTTGCCCTAAATCCATTGGCTTATGTTTGCTTAGAGGATAGTCTTGAAAAAGAGCATTTTCTTGATAGTCTGCTAAGCTTGTTTACATGTATAACAGAAGAATAATTTAAATATCATCCCTCAGGATTAGATTTCTTTTGTGCCCACTGGAAGTTCAGTATTTTAGCAGGAGAGAACTGTTCTGCTTCATGTAGGAAAAAATCCTAAATTAATCCTATAACAACTATTTTTAAATTGCTATGTTTGTGCTATTTGCATTTTAGAGGATGCGATAGGGAGCAGCATGTCAATACTGTTAGAAAAAATATGCTTGTATTGATTGCCTGGTAACCAGTGATGATACTTTACAGGGAATCTAATTTTATTTCTTATTTCCTGTCCCGATACTATGACTGCCAATACTCTGATGGCAGGGCAGAGTTGAGTCTCTGGAGAAGAAAAAGTACCTTGAGTTCTTCCATAGTACTTTTTCTGGCCGTACAAGGCACAATCTTGGCTGGCACTCTGGGAGTTGTGCTTGAGGGAGAAGGATTAATCTCAGTACCGATTAACATTTGTAATATGCAGCATCTGGTGCTGTTTTGCAATATTTGAAATTTCTGGGTGCAGCAGAGTGAGTTAAGGACAGCACAGCAGTTTGTGGTGTTTCATTAAACGCTTACATTTTGGTTTCCCAGTATCTTACCACCTATCATTACCGTAGACATTGCTTTTCAGAAGTGGTGAGCATGAGCACCTACAGCTTTCCTGAAAGACACCAGGAACTGAGTTTGGCACCCCTGAGAAAGCAGCGCTGTTAACTTGCTTTCATGTTGTGTCATCTGGGCCGATGGGAGAGCTCAGTGCTAAAGTAAGATTTCACTGATGTTTTGATAAGCAGACTGATCTTTGCACCCAGCCACAACACTTCTTCCTTTCTTGTACACCTGAAGGCTTTGAATTTTCATTGTTCAGAGAGTTGCCATCCAATAAGAAAACAATGTTTTCATTTCATACAGTAGCTGTGAAAGAAACCGCACCAAAAAAACCCATACCAAAACAAATTGAAACATAAATCAATTTGGCTATGATAAAACTTGTCCTGGAGGGCATATTGCCACAAATAAGTTAGAAGGAAGGCAGAAGTAAAGATTATTATGAAATAACCTAGGTGCAATCGCAGGCACAGCTACAGGTTGGGCAGAGAAGAGATTCAGAGCAGCCCTGCACAGAATGATTTAGGGGTGTTGGTTGATGGAAAAATGAGCATGAACCGGCTTCAGTGTGCGCTTGCAGAAAGCCAACTGTATCCTCGGCTGCATCAAAAGCAGCGTGACCAGCAGGTCGAGGGAGGTGATCCTGTCCCTCTATTCTGCTCTTGTGAGACCTCACTCAGAGTGTTGTATGCAATTCTGATGTCCTCAACATAGAACAGTCATGGAACTGTTGGAACAAGTCCAGAGGAGGGCCACGAGGATGATCAGGGGACTGGAGCACCTCCCATGTGAAGATAGACTGAGAAGGTTGGGGCTGTTCAGCCTGGAGAAGAGAAGACTGTGTGGAGACCTCATAGCAGCCTTCCAGTATCTGAAGGGGCCTATAGGGATGCTGGGGAGGGACTCTTCATTAGG
>JAOEHY010007837.1:0-18548 GCA_025447955.1 Psilopsiagon aurifrons
TGTGAGGTGTCCCTGCCCATGTCAGGGGGGTTGGAACTAGATGATCTTAAGGTCCTTTCCAACCCTAACTGTTCTATTATTCTATGTACTATGCCCAAAAGCAAAGAAACACCTACAATCACGAAACACCTATGAACCCCAAACAAAACAGAGCTGTTTCATCCAAAAGCATCCAAACTCTTCCTTAGGGACAGAGGCAAACAAATAGTTGCAACAATTAACATACACACAAAATAAAACCATTAATAAATTTTTATGTTGTATTTAATTAGAGCAATAGAAAAGTAAATGACGATATCTCAGATCACATGATTTGCAGGTCTCATTAACTACAGTACTTTTTACATTACACACATTAATTTACACCAGTCACCTAAGAATTTATAGCAATCATTAGACCATACAATGCCAAAATTTTGATGTGATCAAAAAGATGCAACACATGAACTCTCAGATATTGTGATATAAACAGGTTATGATTCTTGTCCCCCCCCCCCGAACAACTTAAGATACACATAGATGTAGAAATACTCTGATCTGGTACTACTGATGTAAACAGTATTTATTTTTACTATAGTTTAAAAAGGTCTTGTAGAAATATCTTTACTCACCTATTCCAAGATAATCTTTAGGTTGGAAAAACAGGAGGGAGGAATATATTCTGCTATAAAACATTCCAAGAAACCAATACAGATAACAAACACACTACAGTTAAGTCTCTCACATATGAAGATAGGATGAGAAAGTTCGGCCTGGAGAAGGGAAGGCTGCATGGAGACCTCATAGCAGCCTTCCAGTATCTGAAGGGGGCCTATAGGGATACTGGGGAGGGACTCTTCATTAGGGACTGTAGTGACAGGACAAGGAGTAATGGGTTCAAACTTAAACAGGGGAAGTTTAGATTGGATATGAAGAGGAAGTTCTTTACTGTAAGGGTCTAGCACAGGTTGCTCAGAGAGGCTGTGAATGCTCCATCCCTGGCGGTGTTCAAGGCCGGGTTGGCCATAGCCTTGGGTGACATGGTTTAGTGTGAGGAGTCCCTGCCCACGGCACAGGGGTTGGAACTTTATGATCTTAAGGTCCTTTCCAACCCAAACTATTCTATGATTCTGTAATTCTATGAAAACAGCAAAGCACACTTTTTAAACTTTGTCTTACTAGAAGTTAGAGCATGTTCTTGAAATTTTATTTTCCCTAGTTTAGAAATAAACTTTTTTATTGTTAGGTTACCTTAGAAACCACCTACCAAAAATTTTCAAGTTGGTAAAAAATGGACTTGTTTCACTTTTCAGCTGCCTGAACTGGGAATAAATATTAGTGATGATTAAACAATGAGCAAATCTTTATATACTTTGGTAACAGAACTTTTCATCTAATTGCTGTACAAACCATGGAAGTTCATGTTAGGTCATGTTTTATTCTATTGAGATTCCTTTTTGTCTTCCTTCCAGATGGAGCATATATTCAATAGCTATCCACCTTTCAGTCGCCCAGAAACTGGGATGTGGAAGACTGCACTGTATTTTCTATTCCACATATTTCTTTTCTTAATATATGTAAACCTGGAAACAGCTGCATAGATCAATGTGAAATTAGACTGATCTCCCTAGAGCCAAAATTCATGCTCTTACTGTCTTAAGCTTCAGGACTGTAAGGCAATTTCTTACAATCATTTAAGGAAGTGGCAAACGTTACACATTTTCATAGTTCTACCACTGTGGGCGTGAAATGAAGTCATCATTTCTATTCTGAATTCTAGTTACTACTTCTTCTCTCACGTACTTAAACCAAACAGAAAGTAAAATCAGGCAATGCATTAAAATTCCCTCCCCTAATATCTCACAAACACTCAACGACTGCAGCACAAGATGATCCACAGAATTCATAGAGGAAGGGAGGTATGCACCCCCCCTTGTACTTCCCAATGCGCAGGCAGGAGCATATAGGCAGTGTGTGTCTCACATCCACTCAATTATGGAAAAGTTTTGCAGAATAGAAGTGTGACAACTGATGGGTCATAAGGATGGCACCCAGTCGAGTCAAATTAAGGGAGCATAGGCAAACTATCTTCAGGGTTTTCTAAATGTGACATATTTGACTCTGCAACCCAGACAATATCCTTTCAAGCATCCTTTTCTGTGTACCACATCTGAGGTTGAAATGGAAGCAGATTCACTGACCTGCAGCCCAAGCTGCTGAGTGTGGCAGCAACAGCAAGCAGCATGATGCTGTGCTGTTACGGGAGAGGATGGTCAGCAACATGGTCTAGAAGAGATGACTAGGAGGAAGGACTCTAACCCAGCACTTTCTCCACTTCCTGGAGAGCTCTGAGGAAGCCTTTATCCACATGGTGCCTGGGGAAGGCAAAGGGAAACTCAGACGAGCTGTCCCCACATGCTCCAGAAGCTTTGCAGCTCCTGGGGGTGCTGGGGAGTGGGGGTTGCGGCTGCACTGGCTGCAACAGATGCCACCGATCTGATTAGCCTATTGGTGTTCTGTTGGGTTTTGTAGCATAAGCCACGTAAAGTAACAGCAGAATGGCAATTTTAAAAAGTTTATATTTCAGCCAAGTAAAACCTGGAATTTTACAGGATAAAGCAAAAGCTACTTTTGCAGCTCCAGGACTCTCTTGTAAGCCTCTGCAGTCTACTCACTGCAAACAGTTCTTGGATATTCAGACTCCTGTAACCATTATGGGGTTTTTTGTTTGTTTTCTTTTCTTTTTCTTGATATGAATTTCTTTATTAATTCAAGAATTGTGCATTTGGTATCAGAAACAAACTTACCCAACATTGCTGTTGTGACTGGGTTCTGCTTGAAATTTAACTTTCTTTACAACATAATTGCTAAGAAGGAAGGGAAATCCAGCAGAGAAAAATCTATGTTTTTAAACATAATGACTAATAGAATCATTAGAGAGCTACAAATCTGGTCAAAGGAAAAACAACTTTTCCCCATACAGGCTACTGATACAGTGTATTTCTATGGTCCACCATCATGCTTACCCTATATAAGAATCTCTAAATAGGATGGTACTGCTAAATGTAGTAGTTTCTTTATCTCTCTAAGCCTTTAAATCACATACAATTATCCTTCTCTAAGATATATGGTAGCTCAACATAATATAATCCAACTAAGCTTTTTTAATACGTAGCAAAGAATAAACCATCTACTTTTTGTTTGAAAAATGTATGGCAACACTACAAATAATGTAAAATAAAAGTGATAATGCAAACTTGCTGGGTGAATAAACTCAAGGGAGTAATTCTTGGGGCTTCAGGGTGAATGATGAGAATTAAGATACTTCTACACTATGCAACAAATCAAGTAGGCAGTAGGGAGATGAATTTAAGTCAAACAAACAACTCTCTACTGCCATTTTTTGGTACAGTATTTATTTTCCATTGCTTGGGCTTTTCTCTGCAATTCAAGACTCAAGGCCTTACAGAAAAAGAAAAATCTATGAAGCTGCATAATTACAAAGGCGCTGCACAGGCAATCTTGATTTTCAGGGCCTGCCTTTAAACTTAAATCTTAACACGGTGTTTAATTGAGGCCGCTGTAAACTGATGTTACAAGAAACCCAGAACAGACCATGAGCAACAGTTTGCCCCAGTGTCTCCATTACTAATGCTTTGCTTGTACCAAATGTAGCAACTCATTTTCTATTAGAAGTACTCTTCATCCCCAAAAATCTATCAAATGCAACTGTGAGCTGCAGGAGCAAAATTTTTTAAATGGACTTAATGCAGAAATTACGAGGTGAGGTACCAGGTAAGACACCCAAGAGAGAAGGAAGCCTGCTTAGTTACCTCTCCCACAAACAAGTAGTCTCTTCATAATGAGCCTCTTGTTTGTAACACAAAAGTGTCCCTGATGGCTCAGCCGGCTTCACTTCTTTATCCTTCATGAAATGTTCTGCCTAATAAGGAAACTGTTTTGCTGTAGGTATACAAAATGCAGCTGCTGCCTAAACTTCTAATGCCCGCAACAAAGATAGGCAAACAGAGTTACAACTGAGAAACAAAAGCAGAATACATGGCCTGAATTTCTTCAACAGCAGTGGTGTCAAAACCTTCATTATCACTGAAGCAAGATCACAAGAAACCAGGAAACCTTGTAGGAGTGGTCAGCTGGCACTCAAAGACCACACTTTAGAGTAGGGTTCACATGGTACTAAAGCACCAGCACTTATGGTAGATTAATTATAGATAAAACTTTGGGAAAAGTACAACCTCCACCCCCTGCAAGGTATTTTCTGTTGAAATTTGTGGGTGTACAATAATCAATGCAATTACTTTGCTAGTTAGTGACTCATTCTGATAGGCAAAGCAGCAGTTTGGCCTCTAACCCTCCTCCGAAACCTAACTCTGGATCCATCAAAGAGAGTTACAGAATAATGCATCCAATCTATCATCTCTTCCTGTTCATTGGACTTGTTTTGCCTTTTTTTTAGGCTGGAGGCAAAAGCCTTGAAGCACAATCAGTCTGCACTAAGCATGACCTCAGTTCATTAGAACCAAACATGGGTGGATAGTAAATACCATCTTCACAGAACACACTTGTGTTGGGGCATCATATGTTCCAAGAAAGCAAAATCAAAAGCAAAAAAAAGTTCAACTCCTAGGAGAATCTTACTCATCTCGGAGGTGTAAGGCAAGAAGCTAGGGAAACAAACAGCATTTACAAGGGTACAAAAGCACCACTTTCACACAGCTACCACAAGCCACCGCAGATACACAAAACGTGAATTGTGGAGCTTGTTGACGACGTTCAAAAACCAGGAGTGCAACCAGCACAGTACATTCTACTTCCCTTACTTGAACTATTTTTGTGACTTGACTTTTAAGCTTTTACTCTACACTACATCTTCAAGAAGAGCGTACAGTTATCAGCCTGATTGCCTTAGCAGTTCTATTTCTGCCTGCTAGAAACATGTTCCATCTGCCAACTTACTTTATAGAAATCAACAAGTTCACTTTTGTAGACCACAGAATTCATCAAAAAAGTCTGAGAAATATATTAATGTATTTTTCAAACTCATATGTGACAAACACTAAGAAAAGGTCTGAAAGTTCTTCAGATCATACTAGCAAAACCAAAAATAAACCCATGATTTTGTGCTTCCACAGTGTTTTGAAGCTGGCACTGTGGATAGGTTAGGCTTTGAAATAAAGAGCAGTTCCATGTTTTTTCTTCAATACTGATTAAATAGTGGCGCTTTTTTTCCCCCAAGCTAGAAAATGAAGCTTTTATCATACTTAAAACAAACCCCTTTGATTCAATCTTCCAGTTTCCATGTTAATTGTGTATTTCAACTTTCAGTCTGCCATGACAAATCCTTGAAAGTTGCTGCCTACCTGCTATTTCGAGGGGGCCATCAAACTCTCTAAGGAAAGTAGAACTTATTTAAGAAAATTACTTAGTATACAGAGCGCCTAAAAAACATGTTGTGCAGAGGATGTAAAGCTCATGCACAGTCTTTGCCTTGAAGATATTTTGGTTTTGTCTATGTCAGGAACTCCTCCTGAATGTACATAAAGCTCTTCTTTTTTAAATAAAGGAAAACCCTCTCAAAATATTTGTGATATTACAGGTGTGCTGCACAATCCTGCAACATTGCTGCCCGTTGTATTTCTGCAGCACTTACAACGAGAAAAAGATAAGTATTGTTGCAAGTGTCTCAAGGAGAATTTTCTTGTGGACAACAGATGGCAACGAAGCTTGAGATAAATCTGCAGGTGCTGAACCTACAAAAAGTAATGGTACTGACCACATAGAAGAATCAGAAATCTGCCATGACATTACAAAAGTTGGTAGCGGGAGCTTTAGCACTGTAATCGAGATGCTGATTCCACACTTGTCTTCATAGAGCACAGAACTTTCGAAGTGGAAAAATTACGGAAAAGCACATAACTCATGTGTCACCTGTACTGGGAGATGCTTGCTGTTTATTAAGAGCAGTAATGGCTCTGCAAAAGTGTATAGATTTTTTATGTGAAAATTTGAATCTTTATCTACTTACTGGGAGATGCTTGCTGTTTATTAAGAGCAGTAATGGCTCTGCAAAAGTGTATAGATTTTTTATGTGAAAATTTGAATCTTTATCTACTTAGGTAAGACTAGACAGAACAGAATCCATTCAGAGCAGAGGATGGCATATCAACTCACAGCAGTTTTGTTATTCCGTCTTGTTCTGCAATCATTTAAATCCTGGGCCTCCGAGTAACAACCTCCAACAAACATCATACCTCATTTTCTTAGAAGTCAATATAACATCCAGCCAGCGAATATGTACAAACCCCTCCACAATCCTTGATGAAGGGACTGTTACGGAAGTGAGAAGTACTGCTATAAGATAGGCATTAGAAACTGGGAAACTTCAGGCATTTCACAGCAGGAATATTACCAAGAGGGTTTTTTTTTTTCCTTCAAAACACGAGGCAATAATAATAACTTACTGCTGTAACATGGCAGAGTTGGATTTGAATCCCCTAGTGATTTAAATCCCGAATAGCATTCTATCAGATCATAATTTTTATTAGCTGTATAGCAAGGCAGTCATCTTTTCCATGCTACAATGCACTTTGGCACAAATCAGTACCAAAAAAAAAATATTGAGATCCTCTGTCGGATTATTATTTTCCTGAGCAGTGAAAAATCATGCAGTTACTTCTTGCCCACTGCTTTGAAGATAAAAAGCTAAAGTGCATTTTGTCACCTTTTCACAATGAGAGCCTGACCCCCTACGTAAGTTACTCTTGCGGTACTCCCAGCCCTTCTTACAAGGCTGCCTTCGTTTTCATTACTCAGGTGGTGGGAATACCTCCAGTGAAGCCAGTTCGGTGGAGTATAAAGCTGAGGAAGGCGGCTCTCCCAGTTCTCAGGCAGCTGTCCTGCCATTGCGCATAGGGAACCAACCCCTCCTACTTCCGTAAATACAGATTTACAGTGAAGACAGCCATTGAGTGAGCTGAAAAAACCCAAGCTTACAGCTTATAATTCTTTCAGTGCAAAAAGTTTTTACTACTCATAGCTCCAACTGTTTTCCTTAAATCAGTTTTGAAGGTCATACGTCAAGGAACTATTTAATACTGCAGTATGCACTTTATTATTTGTAAGTGACTTCCTACCAGACAAGTGGTTTGCGAGGACACAGAACTCTCATTTCCTTTTATAGATTTGATTCGGAAATAAATGCTGGCAACACCACGTGACTAACAGGCAGCATCCACAACTTAAGCAACTCTCATAATTAAATTGGAAAGTAATGGAAAAATCAGCCCGCTGCCGCCAGATCTATTTAGCCTCCTACTCCTCTGCACAAGTTTTATCTAAATTCCTGAACTTTGTCTCTCTTCTTTGACACTTTTTCCTGTCCTCATCCATGTGCGAAAACTGGACTAGCTTCAACACAGTATTTACTGATTCTGAAATATTTATAATATCAGAAAAAGGAAATACAAGACTTTATATCTCTGTGACTAAACTAAATGGAGTTTCGGCACACAAATCTTTGGACATTAACAAACATGAATGTAGATATAGGTATACTAATAAGGATTCCAAATGAAAAACTTTGTATCTTTTCTCTCTGATGGCTGTTGCCTTTAAGAGCTATTCTGGGAAAAGACTGTGGATACGATGGCAGGAGCTAGTAATTTTGACTATCTGAAAGTAATATACTTTAAAGGAACCCCATCGCTTGAAGGCATATGCTCACAGCTTTTACAGATGCAGAACTACTGTACCTTATTATTCAGTAAGACTCAGGTGTCTTAATAAAGCTCTGGAAAGTACAAAAATTATTAAGTAAATCTTAGACACATTTTATATAATTTTCAACTATCTTCTAGCCAGCTCCCATGAATTTAGCGCTGATGAGCCCTAGAAATCAACCTTTTCTGACTAATTCAGAAGAAATTTAGCTAGTGATTTCAAAAAAGATTTTAATTCCCAGTGTTTAGGTCCTAATTTCTATTCTGCAAAGCACATAATTTTTAACAGCTGAGGTAATAACATCCTATTAAGTATAATGTAGAAAAAATGTATATACAGCAACAAATGAAACTACTGAGGCATCAGAAGCTAAGTGTTTCTTGTTAGCCCATAAATATTCTTGCAACTCAGAAACTGCCTAGAAGTCAAAAGAAATCTGTATATGTAGGAACAGGAATCTCTGTATTTATGAATAAAGATGACCTGAGACAATGAATGACTTGTGGATGGGAAATTCTGTTGGAATTTCAAAGGTGGAAGTTGTTAAAGGGGTCCAGCTTACTGGGATGCAAACATTTCCAGGGTCCCTGAAAAAACTACTTTACACAGCCTAAATTAGCTTCTTCCCTTTATTCTCAGTCTTTTATTTACTAATCTCTGTAGGATTAGTTCTCACTTCAAGTGATCTAACATGAGAGCTGCTGATCAATATTGCAAACAGATGATTAGTGCTTTGTGACTGCTAAATAACTGTTAATGAATCTCAATACATGATGCTAAATCAGAGACCTGAGATAAAATAATTGAAATAATAGAACCAGGCAGTTCCCTCAGTTTAAAAGGGAAATATTGTCAGAGCTCCTTAAACAGAATGAAATTATTCTTGTTTGTCCCAGAAATGGTGGGAAATACATTTCTTTGGATTAATTAAAATCAAACTGCCACCAACTGAAGTGTTGCCTACTGAAGCAAAACACAGAACTCCTGAGTTTGAAGTCATTGATAGTGGAACCCACTCAGCCTGCAGCAATTGAGGCAACACCACCATGCAAATCCCTAAAGAGCCTTCCTGTACCTTTTCTTCCATCTTCCTTGAGATACTACTTGTGCCACAGAGCCTGCCAGAGCCACCACAAGGCCAGCAGCAACCTCCACACAAGATGGCTGGTTATACATGCACAAAAATGAGCTACTGGATGCTGTATCTGGCAGAAGAGAAATACAAACAATCAGATCTGGAGAAAAAACCTCAGACAGATATATACAAATTGTAAGGCCTTGAAAACAATGCAAAGACAATTCAGAAAAGGACTTTTGTTGCTCTTCTGTGGAAATAACCAACCGACTCCAAAATGAAACAGAGAAGTAACTTGTTCCTGCAAATCTAAATTTCTAGGAGAAACTCCATTCCACAGACAGGTTTTTCAGATCTCTTGCTTTCTGCGAATGACTAAAAGAGATTTCATTTTCCAAGCTGAAATGCATTTCACTAGTGAGGGAAACAGTCTTATTTCCATCAGACTTTTTCTGCAGTTGAACCAGAAAATATACGTAAATACCACAAGTGAAATTCCGTATCAGTTATATCAAGCCCAAACTGTAACACACTGAAATAGTTCAATATATCTGGAAAATACCTAAATTTAAAGTGAACAATAATTTTTTAAGTATAAAAAGGAAAAGCTGTTTTATTTCCAGGAAAAAAACAAACAGGTATTGACTTGGAGAACCAGTTCTTTGATCAGTCACACTGGGTGTATGACACATCTGGTTAAACATTAGTGCTCTCCTCACATACAGTTGCTGCTGTTTTCGAGTTATGACTGCCTTATCTACCTTTCACAGATCAAGTTTTATTTTGAATGCAATATAATCTAATTAAACAAACACTGGATATATATTTTTAAGCTATTTATGCAGATAACCTCATGACAGATTCCGTTTGTAAGATGAGGAAATTCACTCTAAAACTTAGTTTTCAGGATTTGTTTTCTACAAAATCACACCTTGAAACTATTTATGCTGCACTTAAGCCACGAAATAAATAATAAACCCTTTTGCCTATAATCCTTTTGTTAAGAGTGCTAATTATTCGCACAGGTTTCTTTACAAGAAACTGTAAGAAAATGTGGATAAAGAGCAGCATTACCTTCACATTAAAATAACTATCCACATAATGAGTTTTGTGACTTTTCTGTTAGAAACTGAAGGACAACCACACCCCCTATGTAAACTATGATTTTTGTCACTCAGAAATCATTGTAAAAATACAAGTTAATTCTCTAACAAATTCATAGCCCTTTTAGAAACTATCTTGAAATCTCAGAGAGAATAAGCAAGTATTTTAATTAAGTGGATCTTTAATGTACTGTATTTGTGCAATTTCTAGTTTCTTAATGTTGATCCATGTAGCCTAGTATTTAGCTCTGTCCTTCAGTGATGGCACTGAGCACATGAAGACTGCAGACATGCAGCAAATCTCAGCAGGGCTAGAGGGTATTTTGCTTTTGCATCCTCAGGCACCCAGTCCTATAGGACTCTGATGTTAATTTGAACCTTCTGATGATTTTATTATTGAAGCACATAAACTGTAACTCTTATGCAAGGCTCCAATAGCCCTCAGCACCTTTAGACATCACAGATGAGGCCAGACTTTTCAAGTACTGACTCAATTTTGGAATAGATTGAAGCCTAAATGGTAGTGCCGAGTCAGGGCTAATACAAACACTAGAAGGAAGCAGGGGTCCTGATTCCTCCCCGATTTCTTCTCAAGGAAAGATAGTTATTGCCACTTATTTTCAGGACAGTTTTGTACTCTGTTGCATCCTTCAGAGCAGCATCTCAAAAATAGGCACTGGAAAAGTATTGTCATTCACTCTTATTGAGTGGGCTGGTAGAACTGTCTTCTCAACACAGCCTGAGCAGTCCAAACCCTATCTTAGCAAAATCAGCATTTTAGTACAACAGTAGTCTTACACTTCTGTTGATGGTGACTGTGTGGATACCTATCAATACCTTATTTCTACATTCCTAGTAGAAAGAAGAGGGCAATTACACTGCCCCAGCTGATCAGTAATAGCTATATAATGCAGCACACAAAAATAAAATGTAGGTGTGCAAGGAAACCTTAAAATAGCATAAACAAACATAATCATCCATTGTCAATAACTGATCTACGATTACATCTGTTTATTATACATCTGCAAATTACAAGTCAATGCTGATAGTCCCTTAACACACAATTACTGTCTGGTTCATTACTAGATATACTCCTAACTGTAAACTAAGGGATGCCTATTATCAAGAGAACAGTAAAAGTAGTTTTCCCTTTAGAAGCAAGTGCCAAGATAAACAAGATAAACATACCTGCTTTTTCTGAAATAAACTGGCTGGCAGGATTCAAAAGACACTTCACAACTTTTGGAAAGCAAGAGGCAGCCAGAATATGTATTTCTGTATTTGCCACATTTAAATTATGTAAATTATAAAGGCTCTTTCTAAAATAAATGCCCAAGATTTGATGGCTAACTGAACTGACTTAATGTAGGTCATAAAAAATGTTAAATGGCTCCTGTTAACTGGCTACAGATAACTTGAAGGAACTACATATTTCCAAAAGAAAAACTGCACCAGGTTCATAAAAAGACGGTATACCACAGAATTACAACAAAAAAAAAAAAACTTCATACTTTTTAGAGAAAAAGGACTGCAAAAGTTTGATGGAGTATCATTAAATAAATGCAATCTTTGAAATGAAATAAGTATCTTTGTTAAGTAACAGCCACAAGGATAGTTTTTATGTACAAAAAAAAACCCAACCCAAAACAAAACTGTAATTATTTTTTTCTTTTCTTTCTTGGAAGCAGAGGTGAGTTGTATATCACAGAATCTTGCTAGAATAACACCACCTGACTGATGTGTGAGAAATTCATATCTACAAAATACCAGCAACGTAAGAGCAGAAACCAAGTGTGAATGTAAATACTCGATAGGAGCAAACTTCTAATAGCTTATTTACAACATGCAAAAAGAAAGCATGATTATGACGGTAGAAAAACTCCTTTGCTCAGAACACATAGCTATACTACCTTGAGCCATCAACACAGATACAAAGGAACGCATATATGAATTTATCTTGAGAGATGGTATCACATTTTCATATATCATGCTCCTTGTGACTAAAACAAAATGGTAATTAAACTTCTCAGTGAAATGGTGACATCAATCAAGCTCCTTCAGCAGTTCTACGTATTACATTTTTTAATTTATATTTCTATATTGGGTTTATACATGCATATATAAAAACACTTCGTCCTTGTCAAATTTAGTCCTCGAAATACATCTCTTTGCAAACATAATCCACAGTTACCAATTTTTAAAGGTTACGGAACTTCGTGCATTTGATCACTAATTTAAATAAAAACATTCCAATGGCAAATTTAAGAACAGTTAAAACATCTTTCTTCATATATGAAATTACTGTACTTTAGTGTAGTATAAATCTGGTACATTCTGAAATGCAATGTCAAACCTTTGGCTTTGAAATTTTCTGTCTGCAGATTTATAGCCACATTAGTGACTCCCAAATGTAATTTACTGCCCTATCTCACTATACTCTCATGTAGCAACTGTAACAATACCTACTTACAATGTTCTTAGCAAAATGAAAGATAAAATTTCCAGGAACTAAGTTGGAAAACCTACAGATTATCTAACATACCTAACAGAAAACAGCTGCTGTATGACCGTATCATCAGATTACATGCCATAAAACAAGGAAGTATTCACATCCATCTTCAAGCCCTTTTTTTAAAACATTAAGAAAACAGATAAACTAAAGTATCAAAATCTCTAAACGTTTCCCTCATCTTTCTTAATTTGCTCCTCATCAGACCTGAATGAAAATCTAACTGAAATAAAACATTTTTGAAATCAGCATATGTATCTTTAACACAGCTATTTTGTATCGACATCTGTTCTTCCACAACCAGAGTATTTAGTGTCAGCACCAACATCTTAAAAGTCTTAGAAGAAAAGTATGTCCTTTTATTCATGCATGCACTGACTTTTTCCTAACGGCTCGTAAAACAAACCAGGCACCTCTTGCCTGACACGGGCTCCCACGCTCTCAGGCCAAACCATTGGGATGCCCAAGATGACAGGACAGTCACTCCCCAGAGGCATGTGCCCACCCCATGGGGTGAAAGCCCACATGGAGCAGCCCCCTGAAAATGCTTGCTACCCCATTCCAAGGGCCACTGCCCCAGAAGAGGCAGCATCTGCACAGGCAACCTCACCACCTGCCTTAGTGTTGGAGTGAGGGTCTCAAGCTGGGGTCAGCGTGAGAAGTAGAGAGAGATGGGGACACCACAGTGATGGGGTGTCCAAGCTTGGTCTGGGCACTGACAGGGCCCAAGGAAAACACAACTTGATGCATATGAAAAGACTATGTTTTACATGATTTAGAGTTGAAATCTTTAACAGAGATAAATCAAACAGCACTAAATAATGGGTCAACTGATCCCATTCCCTTTGGCTTTACAAAACAACTCGGACTCCTTAGGATGTATAAAAAAAAATTATCTATTTTAGTAGGTTATTTAAGTAATAAGTTCTACACTGATATCCCATGGAAAACCCCTTTCCATAACTTTCACTAAGTATAAACAGTAAGAAAAACTTGTGCACTTCCAAAGCGACTCTTAGGCACAGGTCACAAAGTAGTTCAGTTGCAACTGAAGCATGCCACAGTTTCATGCTAAATCATTACACTGACTTTTCAGACGGCTAAATTTATCTGGGATTTTGTATCTTGGCTAAATCACTCAGAGAGCCATGGGAAGTACACTACCGAGTCCTACTGTGTCTTTGCCAGCATATACCTTAATTCTTTGCTGAAAGAGATATAGCATGCTTCTGCCTTTTTTCCATGCGTTTTAATTTTCTCTGTGGCATTTGTTTTTTTTTAATAAGCAGCCTTACTATTATCTGGATCACTGGAAAAAATGATAAATAGGGAAAACCAGTGTACTGCTATCCATTTTATTAACTATTCTATCAGCTAGCTGAAAACTATTAAATGTTCTACCAGGGTGATTAATTCCAGTGCTCCATCCTCCTTTTTCTGAACAGTCTGGACCATGCACTCTATGAATTTGTCACACCATTAGGATTTTTAAAAAGTGTTCTTTTTTTGTAACACCACATCTTCTTCAGTATTGAATGTAAATACCAAACTGTAACAAGAAAACGATTTTGCAGAATTACAAGACACAACTGAAAAGGCCTGCCATAGAGGTGATTTGACTGAAAAGCTGGGTAATTCTTTGGACAGAAATTATACAAGACCCTGTTAGTGCGTTCACTACAAGTAAGTTAAGTATACTGCTGGATTTTATGCTATTTTATTGCAACTCAAGAACAGTACAAATATGAACTAAGGATATTTCTACTGTGTCCCCTGTCACTGACAAACTAACCCCTGATCCCTGCTTGCAAAATACGAGTGTTTCTAAAACCAACCAACCAACCACAGCCAATACAAAAAGCTTCTCCAAACCCAAAATACCTCCAGCAAGCCCACAAAAGTTTTGGCTTTTCAACAGGGAGAGATTTTCACAGTGACATGGTGTCTCACCACAGCTGCACTGTCTCCAGATGAGTACAACAGGATCCTCCTGCAGATGCAACAGTGTTTGGAAGATGAAGATAAAGACCAAGGAATAGAAAAATTAGCAATGTATTTGAGAGGCCAAAAGAAATAAGAAAAGCTCACTCTAGAGTAAAAAAAAAATAATAAAAACATCCTTAGAATATCACCAAACCATAGTTACTTCATTAAATTGGATTACTAGGCCTCAATATGGAATTTTTCCTACAATGACTTAGCAATCAAATTTGAAAAGGCAATTATAGCCATATAAATGATGAAGAAATGCAAAATACACAGTGAATGCAAGTTTGCCTGCAAAATTTTAATGCAATAACCCTAAAAAACTACCTAAGCAAGTTTCAAATGTAGCAATAATGGGTTTTGGAGATGATTTTGAAAAACAAGTTCTGCTTATGAAATGTATTTTTTTATATTAACCTTTATATATTTGAGGTAGATTCACCAAACCACTGAAACTATGGGCAACAGGCTAATGAAAGAATCATAACACTTCAACTACAGAGTACGAGGACAAAAATAAATAGCTATTGCCAAGGACACATCAGGTTTCCTGACTGAAGCATTCCAGGGAGTGAAAGATTGCTTAACTGGGGATTTTGCCTGACATAATGGGTAGAAGCTGTGAAGAGAAGCTTGTCCTTGGCTACTTGAGGAAAGAGGTAGCATGTGTGACAAAGAGATAAGAAAAACAGCAAAGAAGGCACTGCGGGGGAAAGATTCTTTTCTTTCTAGAGAAGAAGCCACTGACAAGAAGAGCAGAAGGAAAAGCAAGAACCTTAGAAGCACCTTGACTTCAGCACAAGAATCTGACATGAGAACATGCTCACTACAATGACTGATTTTGCCAAGGTCTGTTGTGTCGCACTCCCTGCCCCCCTTTAAAATCTTCCTAGATCTACATATGGATCATTTTTGAGAGGTTGCCTGGAGAACATGACTGTACTCCAATTTATATCAGATGCAACATTTCCCCCTTTGATGAAGGAGAAAGTTTTGAAGCTCCCTCAGGAATGCATTTAGATTTAGGTTCAAGAATTAAGTAGCACTGAAGTTTTTAACTAGCGGCATATTTCAACCTCCAGAACATTTTATTTCTCTCATATTGCTAAAGTTTCCATGATACAGATGAGATCTAGCCTACGAGTGGTTATTTAACAGGCCTTTTGTACCAACTAGCAAGTAGGTTCATACTATCAACTCGTACTAACTCCTGCATCTCCACAGACTCATCTCAGGATGAGGGATATCTAAAGGCAAACGGACCAGGGAGAGACAAGGCACTGACCAACATGCTCTCCATGCAGAGACCACAGGTACATCTGTAACAAATTGACCAGTGGTGCTACCATAGGGTGTGGAGAACCAGGTGAGGTCTGCTGCAGTGCTACAGTTTAGGGCAAGAAGTCCTGCAGCTCTGCATGGGAAGGCTGTGATATACAGTGGCAGTGAAGATCGAGGTGCAGGTGTAGGCATAATCCTGAGCAAAAGACTCCGACCTTCCAGTCAAGAAAATTACAGGCCTTCTCAGGTGGGGAACTCCCTCTCCTAAAATTGCTACCTCTCAAGCAAGACACTTCTCAAGTCTTACATGATTTTACTTGACGTACTGTTAAAAAGCAGCTTTCTCTAACATGAGGAATAGCTGGGAGGGTTTGACTTATTTATTTATTTTTAAAATTAGTTATGTATTCCACTAGAGAGCTGGGAGAAGAGAGTTCGGAGAGAAACAAATCATTCCAAATAATGTGAACATGAAAAAAAAAAAAAATAAAATCAATATCCCTAACAGAAAATCAAGCATTCTTAAGAGGCACTTTTGAAACTTGAAGGAAAAAAGGTCAGTTTTAATAACTGATTTATTCATTTGATAAGAATTTACAACCACCACAGATGACCCTCTAGCAATTATAAAAATGCCCTGACTGATACTCTCTTGTGACTTCTACAGTATTCTGCAGTAAAGTATTACATGAAAGAGTGATTTTTAATTTTTTTCTCTGGCATTCAAAAATCTTTTCTTTCTTCATTCAATTTCTGCATTCCTTAAAGACCTCTCAATCAACAAAGAACTTTAATGTGGAAAGAATTTCACTTGAGCCGTATCAGTGTGAGCAACGCACTTAGAATCTGTAGCAGATAGTTTAAACTGCACTGTCGCAAGTAATCAAATAACAAAACCTGATATAATATTAGGCTCATAAATAGGTTGAAATGGCTGTGAGACAATGACAGCTCAATACCAAAGCCCAGCACAATGCATTTTGATGTACATTTAACAAAGTGAAAGAGAGTAAGTAATTTAAGGAACATACTTTGATTACCTATTTAAATGGGAATGGGAACAAATGTGCAAGCTTGGTTATGATGGTTTATCTTCAGATTTTAACAGTGCAAACTGTCAAGGAGAAAACAAAAGAACAGCAGGAGACAAGTGAAAACTTCCCAGAACATGCAGGAGTGAATGCAGTCACTGAAAACTTGCTTTCTTCTTCCTGAGCAGTTTTATGAACATTCAATTAACCTGATAGAGAATGTCACAACTCTGTTTTCTTGCTGATAAGGAAAGGAGCAAATTTACAATAGCTAAAGTAGAGAGAATAAAATGGGGAGGAAAAAAAACCCCAAAACATTCCATGATTTCCAACATTCATCATGGATCTGAGTCTGTCCTGTGAATCAGCCTCAGCACCCACCCTAAGCATCACCCTTACAGTAACTAAGGGAAAATTGCTCATAGCTGCAATTGGCAGTCCTGGGATAACAGTTGAACTTGATGATCTTAAAGGCCTTTCCCAGCCTAGCTGATTCTATAATTGCCCCTGTGGAATTAGTATGGGTAATAACATGAAAAATGATGTTGGATCTTAGATTTAGCATGAGAGTTACCTGCTTTTGTCACTCTTCTATGGGAAAGGGTACAGAAAAAGGTCTATTGATCAAAGTCTACATGCATTTCTGCCTATCAGTGCTCTCTGTAAAAAACCCAGCAAACCCAAACTTTCAGTACCTATAGTGCTCTAGTGTTCTGCTCCCCCTGTGCTAGGGGTTTACGGGGTAAGCTTTATTTCACCTTAGCTCACATATTGGAATGCATCTCCATTTTATCCCTGGGCTTTAAGGTACGTTTAGAATGATTAAATGGACACTCCCTAGAGTATTTTCAAATTTCACTGAGACAATTTAGGGTAATTCTTCTTTCCTTATTTGTAAATAATCAATAAAGTAAGAAAACAACCAAAAAATCTATTGACAGCCTGTTGCAGAGATTTCTTATTTAAGTCTAGCAAAACACTTAAATGGCTATTCTCAGGATTCAGGCTTTTTTTTTTCAGCTGAAGGTTAACATTTCTCTTCTTAATCAGCGCACACTGTACATCTTAAAAATAAAGGAAAATAAGAATGCACTGCAAAAGACCAAAAAACCAAGCCCCAACAAAACTGGCTGGTAAGCAATACACGTAACTTTTGGTGAGAGTCACTTGAAGTTTTCCTTATTGGTTCTGGAATAGTCTTGTATTCACTTTCCAACTTGTATCATCTTTAGTCAAATTAAAGAATGGCCCTTGATTTTGTAACATTAGAAATAAAGACAATTCACAAATTACACAATACACAAATCACACAATAGTCCGTGTTGCTAGTCCTAAAAGCTAAAACATATCTATCATGTTTTGCTCCTACTGTCAAATATAATTTCACATTTAAATTACTAATTAAAAAATATTCCATAATTATTTATCATCAAATTATTTTTCCCCTTTTGACCTACCACTTCAAAAGTCAGCACTACTTCATACAAAATAAATCAAAATTCAGCTGCAGCTAAAACCTGCATTTTTCTCAGTTTAGCAGTATCACTAGATGATACCCTCCCTACACCTGGGTCGGAGCAATCCCAAACACAGCTACAGGTTGGGCAGAGAAGAGACTCAGAGCAGCCCTGCGGAGAAGGACTTGGGGCTGGTGGTTGATGAGAAAATGAACATGAGCTGGCAGTGCGTGCCTGCAGCCCAGAAAGCCAACTGTATCCTGGGCTGCATCAAAAGGAGTGTGACCAGCAGGTCGAGGGAGGTGATCCCACCCCTCTACTCTGCTCTTGTGAGACCTCACTTGGAGTACTGTGTGCAGTTCTGGTGTCCTCAACATAAAAAGGACA
>JAOEHY010007839.1:0-12504 GCA_025447955.1 Psilopsiagon aurifrons
TCCAGAGGAGGACCACGAGGATGATCATGGGACTGGAGCACCTCCCGTATGAAGACAGGATGAGAAAGTTGGAGCTGCTCAGCCTGGAGAAGAGAAACTGTGTGGAGACCTCATAGCAGCCTTCCAGTATCTGAAGGACAAGGGGTAATGTGTTCAAACTTAAAGAGGGGAAGTTCAGATTGGATATGAGGAAGAAATTCTGTACTGTAAGGGTGGTGAGGCACTGGAATGGGTTTCCCAGGGAAGCTGTGAATGCCCCATCACTGGTGGTGTTTAAGGGCAGGTTGGACAGAGCCTTGGGTGGCATGGTTTAGTGGGAGGTGCCCCTGCCCATGTCAGGGGGGTTGGAACTGTATGATCTTAAAGTCCTTTCCAACCCTAACTATTCTATGTTTCTATGTAGTCAATAGTCTTTATCCTGTACCCTGCCAACTTTGCCTCCCAGAAGTGGCAGATCATCCTTCAAGATGTTCACAAAGTTTAACTTTGAATGATTAATTTCGTATTAGTCTAGTAATTTTGCCAGTAACAGAGAGCCACCAATGCCATATTTACATGGTACCTCTATCTTCAGGCAGTTTACAGTGGAAAATTAGCTACGCCTGGGCAGCTTTCCCTCTGCTCTGGGGACAGATAGAGATGGCAGCACTGCTAAGCCACCCTAAGGAGATCTGAATACATCTGGAACAGATTACATCTTCTTATAGTTGAGATCACATCTTGTCTCATAGGGCTTATATATGCTGTTGAACTGTCCATGTTGCTGTCTCAGTTTGAGTTCATTGTCTGTGTTGTAAAACAACCATTTCTAGTACTACAACTGCAACCTGACCATGCTTGTAAGGCCTCTGAAACTGAATCAGGAAGTCTGATCCTGCCCATTCTGCAGCTTAGAGGACAACACATCTGAACTGTCCATCCTTGGTGACAGCACAGGAGAGCTTTCAGCCGAGAGTGACTCTGTGGTCACTCAGAATACCTTTCAGTGTAAAATCAAACTGGTTTGCTAAACCCAGAACCAAAGTTGTTTCTCTTCCTAGTGGATCTTCCACCTCTGAGAGGAATGATTAGGGACTATGCTCTGGACAATGAAATCACCACTGCCTGTGTTTCTGGGCAAGATGTGGGACAAACATGCAATAAAGGCCTAGCTGAAAGGCAAAGGTCATTGTGCCTTGTGGTCCAAGAGTAATATACTTCTGCTACTTATCCACCCTTCAAATTGCCCATGTATTTCCAGGATGGTGAAGGAGACTATATTACCAATCTCTTGCTACCCACATCATACTTTTTAAGAGTTAGCCCTGGAATATATGCTTAATACTGGAAACAGAAGAATAAAAACACTTTATCTGAGGCTTATGTGGTTTGATATTTTGTAGCCTAGAGGGGAAAAATGAGCAAAACCTGCTGTGGAAAATGACATTTGAAGTCTGATCTCCTGATTGTGAAATAGAAAGGAATGGACGAAATTACTGGGAGGAACAAACATCTGATCTTTACTTAGTGACAGCTACTTGTGGGAACTTTGATCTTGTTTTCCTTTGCTTCCTTCCTGCAAGATTGGAATCTCACACTGCAGCTCCTGCTCTAAGGCTTGCAGGAATTACTGGTGAGATATGGCCTTTTCTAAAATACAGAAAAGGCTATGAAAAACAACAAGACTAACGTGAAGCATCTATGCTTGCAAAGTAAAAAAATATTTCAGAGCAAGAAAATGATAGGTATCTGTAGTAATTGCAATTACTATCATTTACTGTCTGTCCCACAGTAACAGAGCATGCAACTTTGAGCTTAATCTGTAAGAGGGAGGGGTTAGATCCAAACAGGTCAATGAATGCTACAGTAGTGAATTGCAGTGGCTATGCTTTTCACCATCTAGTCCTTTCCCTGGATTTCCAAAGCCTGCAGTTGCCTTGCTATACTGATCAGTGCAGGTGAGGGTCTCAAAACCATGCAGTCTGCCTGGTCTGCAGGGCCATGGCATTCTGAGAGTGAGAGGGTCGCAATCAGAGCTGGAGGTGGCAGAGTGATATGGCACCTTGGCGTATGAATAGTTCAGATTCCTTCTTTGCCTGAAGGAATTCAAACACAAGTAATCATCCAGGACAGCCATCAGGCTGGGTAGGAAGGAGTGCAGGTTGTTCAGGACGTAGGATTTAGTCTTTCCTGCTGTAACTGTAGATCTTCTTTGAGATTCACTCACCTTCTCTGCATGCTCGAAGACAGAATCTGGTGGCTCTTGGGATGGGAGACCCAGGCTTTAGTTTCCAGGATGATACATGCATTTCACATTAGCTAGTCACTAGGAAAAATTATCTATCCCAATTCTGAAAAAGCATTTGCTGCTTCTGCATTTTGAGGGCAACTTGATCTGGGGCTGAATAGTAAGTTCCCTTCAAGAAAGCATCACATTGGGTTGCTTGGAGTTGCTTTCTTCAAGACCTAACAAGGAGCTAAGCTTTGAGTACCAAGCTGTATGCATTTTGAGATAAGAAGGAGCAGAAAATTCAGGACTCTGTGAGACTTTGAGGTGAAATGTGAGGTATCTGTGGAGTCAGCACAAAGCCAAAGATGTTCAGTCCCAGAACTTCTGACTTAAGCACTTAGTTGTTACACCAATGTCACTGACCTGCTATGAAATGCAATAAAAAATCCATTCTTGATGTCCTGGCTTCTGCTGAGACAGAGTTAATCTTCTTTCCAGTAGCTGGTGCAGTGATGTGTTTTGGCTTTAGTCTGAGAACAATGCTGGTAACACACTGATGTTTTAGTTGTTGCTCAGTAGCACTTACCCCAGCCAAGGACTTTCCAGTCTCTCATGCTCTGTCAGAGGAGAGGCACAAGAAGACAGGAGGGAGCACAAACAGAACATCTGACTCAAATTAGCCAAAGGGTAATGATGTTCCATACCATAGGTCATCAGGTCAGTATATAAAGTAGTTGGCCAGCAGGTGCCAATTGCTGCTCAGGGACTGGCTGAGCATCAGTCAGCAGGTGATAAGCAATGCTATTATGCATCACTTGCTTTTTATTGAGGTTTATTTATTTTTCTCTTTTTGCTGTCTTGCTTTCCATTACTTTTGTTGTTGTTGTTATTAATTTCAATTATTTAACTCTTTTTAACTCAACTCAGGGGTTTTATCTTTTTTCCAATTCTCCCTATCCCAACAAGAGACAGAGCAGGCAGTTTTGTGGTACATAGTTGTCAGCTGGGGTTACACTATGACACCTGCTCACTTATAGCCAATACTGTCACTCAACACCACTATCCATTGCAAAGTGAGGACTCCCTTTCTTTGGAAAATAGTGATTTTCAGGGATTGAAAACTTTCTCAGTAAGTTTCATTAAAACCTACAAAAGGGAATTTCCTTATGGTGGATATGGTATTTCTGTTGAAAACTAAAGAAAAAAATCTTGACTAAAAGACAACTGAATGGTCTATCCATTGGGCCACTGGCTGTTTGGAAGCTCATGTAACTCTATGCTCAGAGCATATCTAATTTTTTTTTTTTTTTTTTTTTTTTTTTTTTTTGTGGTTTTAATCTGAGTCACTTTATTAGTAAAGTCTCACAAGCAGCCACACTCAGTAGAGACCTGGTGGAAGTATGAACAGCTGAAGCAGAAGAATGGAAGCTGCTGACAGAGCAAGTTCCAGCCCACTTTGCCTTTGGGTACAACTCTTGATTTTGCCTCCTGAATGGGAACATTTGCTTAGTTTCAAGAGAAAGGGAGTATAGATATTAAAGTTCAGCATCCTCACATGCTCTGTTTTTTCAGTTAGCTATTAATATCCAGAGAAAAATATTTCTCAGGGATAAATGGAAACATTTAAACCCCAAAGTGACTATTTTTATTTTAATATCTATTTTGTCTAAGCAAAGGAACTGTATCTTCTTTTTCACGGAGTTCTACAAAAATGCAGAGACATTAACAGTGGCTTTGTGTAATAGAAATGCAGCAAAGTGCTCCAAAGAGGAAATGTATTTTGTTTGGACTCTTGCCTTTAGGTATGTTAAAAGACAGTCTTTTTAAAACACGGTAAAACCTTTGCTTTCCTTCTCTGACTTTGATGCTAGATTGGAGCCTGCAGCATCTTTCTAAACAGACTCACAATGGAAATGGTTAGACAGCCTTAACTTCAGCAGATCAAGCAATTGCCCTCACAATGCGGCCCAGCATGGGAAAGTAACAGCAGTTTAAGAGACTAAAAGAAAGTGTGAACTGCCCCCAGGAGCTATTACATTAGTGAAGTTTATCTGAGCCCTTTAATTCACATAAGGATCTCAATGGAATTTAGAATTGAAGGAGCAGCAGCACACACAATGCTATTTGTGTGCTCTTTACCTAAGGTGATATATTGTTCTCAGAGATAAAAAGTCAACTTTGTTTCCTGTAGGAGCCAAGTTAGATATTAGCAACCAGAAGCAATTATGTCCCATCATGTAAGTAACTTTTTGTCTGCCTCTTGGCATTCATTTTGATGAGTCTCGGCCTTGCAGCTTCCTTGGAAAGGCTGCAAGAAGGGATCTGTTTCCCCATCTTGGTAGGGCAGAAATGCAGGGGCAATAGCCATGAAGACTGTCCCTAATCAGGGATCATGGTCACCTCACAGGAAAGTGCTGGCTGCAGAGGGGCAAGATTCAAAGGCTGAAGCTAGCATTCTAGGCAGATGGGTTTTCAAAAGTCTGTCACTTTTGGAAGACACTAATTTCTGGATTATAAGAGTATTTCTCTGCTGTGGACAGCAATGGCCTCACTTTGTAGTGTGCCAGGATTGAAAAGCACTCCTTTAGGAGAAGCTAAGTGCAGTTTACAGTGTAGCTCTTCTTGAAACACTTCATCTAACCATGACAAGTTGGCAGCAGACTTCTTCATGTTGCTTCAGTGGTTTCAGTCCTCAAGTCAGACCATGGTTTATTGTGTCCTGGACAGTACAGACTTTGGAGTTTACCAAAACAACTGCAATAAGTGCTATAGTTTCAACACATATGCATTGTTGATACAACAAACCCCACTCCCTGAGGTAGCTAGAGCCTATTCCTTTTGTAGTTTGGGGCCACATAAGGGCACAGGGTGGCTGTGAGATTACTGGTCCAAAGGCTAGTTGAGCTGATGAAACATATCCTTCTGAAGTGGAAGTGCTTATGTCTTTTTCACAAAGGGCTTTTTAGATGTACCCAGGGCACTTTTGAGAGGTAAGAAAATACACAGGCACTTTGGCCAGATGCTTGTTTGAATTCTGTGAACCAGCACTCCCTTACATGTCCTCCAAATTTTGAGAGAAAGAAATTTGCCCTCATAATCTTCACTCAAAGTAAGGATACTGCTAGTGCAGCTCATTGACAGAATCATTCACAGCCGTGCTTCCAGGAAGGCAGTGGAGTTTACTTTAGCAGTGCAACTGATCTGGGCTAGACTGAATTCTGCTGTTGACCACAAATTGATATAATCATGATGAATCTGTTTAAAGCACTCCTTCCCTATTCCTTGATGCAAAATGTGTACCCAGAGATTTTCTTCTCCTTCCAGCCTGTGTAAGTTACAAGTGCCGATTACCATGCAGTTTCAGGTTCAACTTCAGTTGCCTGAGGGTCCTCATCATGTGACTCATATTTAGAGGCTTATGCCTCTAAACCTTTGTAAAACTATGGGTTTTAATTGTTAATAGTGATTTGACCTCTATTAATCTGAATTTGTTTGGTTTTTATCTGCCTGGACAGATAAAATAGAATGGAACAGAGTAGTTCATTTGGAATGGACATACAACAATTACTACTGCAACTGGGAAGGTTAGGGAGGTTAAATACATGGTATCACAAAGTCCTGGCAATGACAGTACAGAGGAAGGTACGTATTTTGTCTCCTGCTATTAATGCTCTTTCTGGAAATCACATTTTGTCATGGTTGCTTTAAACATCACCATTTTATTAAAGTTTTTCAATCATCTCATCTGATCAAGAAGCTCATGTGTTTTTAAAAGCAGTAAGCAGATCTTCCCCTTTCCAGGCAGAGCTCAGATATCTGACTGTGTCCAAACAATTATCATTCACCTAAATGAATGAGAGGAGGGTAGGGAAGGAAGGATTTGCATGATTGATGGGAAGAATGAATTTCTTCTTACCGCTCAGCAGTACAGTAATTGGTATCTGGGACACAGCTGCAAGTGCCACATAATAGCTGTCAGTGTCATGTGCAGGCAGATGGTCTCAGTATTTTGGAGTGGAGATGAAGCTGTGACAAAAGGATTGTCATGGTGTGAACAGAACACCACAATTCTCGGCTGGCCACCAGAGCAGCACTGTTGTGCTGTCCTACCTACAAGATGTCTATCACTGTTTCCTACATCTAGAAACATGCTGATGCTGCTAGAAAAGAAAATTGCGAGATGAAAGCAGCAGAAGAGTGATCTATGAAATATTTGTGCCTTTCTCCCATAGACTTCCAGCTGTCTAGAGATTTTTTTTTTATTATTTTATTTTTTTTAACCTTTTTTGATGCTGTGGAGCCAGCTTGGAGAGAAGAATTTTGTTCTGAAGACTGATGATGCTTTCTAGAGTTCTCTCAAGGTACTGAAAAGAAATAAATACCTGTTGTAAGTAAGTTCATACATATCTCCCATGACTTCCTCAGAAGTCTATCTTGCAGCTAGAAAAGTAGCTAGGCCAGTAGTATTACTAGGATTACTGCATCCACACTGTCTAGATTCTGCACTTTCCTGTAGGATGCTTCCAGAACAAGGTATGTAATGGGAGCTATGGATTTCCCCTGTTCCTTATCCCTGTCATAAAGAAAATTGCTGAATGTAGTCTGATTGGGAAAAGAAGGAAAGCTATGAGCAGGCAGGATTTCCATGCAGAGATACAAAGGCAGTTTCAAATCATGCACATGGGAAGAACCATCTATGATATCTGGGAATATACATGGTCAGAATCAGCCAGCTACTGAAACCACCAATGTAGGTGTCTATAAAGAGAATCCAGCCAGGCAATTGGCACAGTAATGGAGGGGAACACAATCACACTTTCATCCAAGCAAGTGACACAGAGAAAACATCAGCTTTTTTTTGAGGGAAAATGGTGTTAAAATGGGAGTAAAGCAGCTCTAATATAATAAAAAAATACTTTCACACTTCAGTAGACTGAAGATCTGAGAGCAGAATGTCCAGAGCTGGACCTGGGTATTTTGATGGTCATGCCGTCAGGAGATCAAAGCTCTGACTGTCCTTAAATAACTGATTCAGGAAAGGAATCTGATTCAGACTACAAGTAATAAGGCTGTTTGTTTAGGTGTGTCTCTCAGACTCAAATCATCAGTCCTTATGCCTCTTCAGTCCTGATCCCAAGATTGTTTATTTACATATTTATCTTTTTATTTGATATCTATCTGGCCCTGACTCCAGGTTGTGAGCTCTCCAGGGGGAAGAATCCATCCTTGTTTCTCACACCTACAGATGTAGATCTTAAATGCTTAGATCCTGCTTTTCCCTTGCTGAGGTCGTGAAAACTGACTTGCACTCCTGCACATTTTACATATGTGTTTTGTTGTAGTTTTTGACAGCATACCAAATAGATTGGTAATTCTTGAGGTGGAGGCTGGATTAAAACAGACCTTTATGTTAATTCTGGCTTAATTCTTTCCTGATCTCTAGTTTAAACATTGAGAGGTCACCCTAGTTTGAAAAGATCCCGCAAAAACATCATTTACATAACTAAATAGAATGTGTGTATTCCTTTACCCTTGGATGAAGTTAGTTTGCTGGTAAGACCAAAGATTTATTTAACACTTATTTAAGGTTAATGAAAGTTCTTTTTAGAGATAATAATTTACTACATAAACCAAATAGAACAGGCCTTAAATGATTAAGTAGATTTGTGAAACTAATCTGTTAATATTCCTGCAACATGAGTAAACAAAACTGGTATTAGTAATTTAGAGTCAGAGTAGCTCTGTACTCTCAGAATCCTAATTATGAACCTAACAAGATAAATATTCCCTTCCTCTTTCTAAGTGTATAAATGGTTGGAAAACAAATCAAGATGCTTTTACGTGTCTGTTGCCATAACAATTTTGAAAACCCATATTCTGATTACCACCTATTTTTCCGGGCCTGTAGCAGGCAGTCATGAAATAGAAACTATAGCTTGTTCTCAGTGCACATATTTGGAGCAACTTACCTAGCATTACACAGATATTAGATAGCTGGAGGGAAGAGATGCCACCCAAAGAGACACTGGAAGGCTTGAGAGGTGAGCCTGTGCAAACCTTATGAAGTTCAGCAAAGCTAAGTGCAACGACCTGCACCTGAGTTAAGGCAATCCCAAGCACACAACCACAAATACAGACTGGGTGGACACTGGATGGAGAGCAGTCCTGAGGATAAGGACATGAGGGCGCTGGTTAACAAAAACCTCAATATGACCCAGGAGCATGCACTCACAGCTCAGAAACCAACCATATGCTGGGGTGCATCAGAAGAAGCTTGGCCAGTAGGCTGAGAGAGGTGATTCACTTCCTCTACTCTGCAACCATGGGATTTCACGTGCAGTACTGTGCTCCTCTCTGGGGCCCTCAACACAAGAGGGACATAAACCTGTTGGAACAACTGCAGAGGAGGCCATGAAGATGATCCAAGGGCTGGAGCACATTTCCTCTTAAGACAGGCTGAGAGAGTTGGGCTTGTTCAGCCTCGACAAGAGAAGGCTCAGGGGAGGCCTCCTAACAGACTTCCAATAGCTAAGGTGAGAACCTACAAGAAATATGGTGAGGGACTTTTGACAAGAGCATGTAGTGACAGGACAAGGGGGAATGGCTTTAAGCTGACAAAGGGTAGATTTAGATTAGATATTAGGAAGTTCTTCACTGAGGGAGTGGTGAGGCACTGGAACAGGTTGTCCAGAGAAGTTGTGGTTGCCCCATCCCTGGCAGGTTCAAGGCCAGGTTGGGTGGGGTTCTGAGCAACATGGTCCTGTGGAAAGTATCCCTGCCCATGGCAGAGGGGTTGGAACCAGATGATCTTTGAGGTCCTTCCAATCCAAACCATTCTATGATTCTATGATTTTATGATTAAATGTTTCTATCATTCTATATCTATGACATTAAAAATATATATAGTGTGGAAAAGAAGCTCTGGACAGTTAGTGTGGTAGTGCCATTGTGGCTATGAAGATTTAAAAATGTAAGCGAGACAAGATTTGACAAACAGGCACCATTCTTCACAGGGCTAATTAACACAGTTGGGAAAAGCAGACCAACTTGTGGGCACCTAAGCTTATTTTCAAGAGAAGTAAATAGATACATCAAACTTACAAGTCAAATAGAAGCTGAGAATTGTGATACTAAGATTATTATCTGAGAGAAAGGAGGAAATAATTGAAGACTAACTTTCTCCCATAACCCTTAGATCCAATGTGGGTGCACCCCCTTACAGAACTGCTTTGGCTACTAACTCCACTCAGTGGGAATTGCTAGGTGGACTGGGGAAGAAGATCCAGTACAGCAAATACAGGTAGTTCCTCAAGAAGTAGAAATTCCCACCATGATGTTGAAATTCACAAGATAGTATGTTTTGCAAAAATTGAAACCTTGGCCATAAGGTTTGTCATTTCTGAAGAAACAGAAGAGTGGCCTTCAGCTGAACACTACCAAAACAAATACAAAATTGTCTCCTTTGAAATACCAGAGTACAAGGGAAGCTTTATATTGGATTATGCTTAGGATGTGAATTATTCAGAATTTACAAAGGTTTCATTAGAGTAGCTGAAAATCTGTCTATCTGAACCAGGTAAAAGTTCATGGCATAATGTTTAGCTGGCACAGGCAAGAAGCAGAGTTGAGAGACAGTGTGACTATTAAACTGATTTAATAGCCAGAATCACCTTTCACTGTTGTTCACTGCAGGACACTCACTGCCTTTCATTGTCACCTCTGAGTAGGTTCAAGTGAGAAGTGTGTGCAGGTCTGGCACGTACTTTTCCAAATGCCACACTGAAAATCCTACTTATCACTTTTCAAAGCTCCCAGATGAGAAAACTCTTCCTTCCAAAGTCTTGGTTAGCTCTCTTTAATCTGAAGCAAATGTTGAGAGACAAAAGTTGAGCAAAGTACGTTTCAGTAGATAATCTAGCTTCTCATTCACAAGTTTTTCATATCTCATTAAAGTGATAGAGACTTGGCACATCCATGATCTCACATTTCAAAACATGGAAACCATTCAGTGGTTTGATTAGTAGGTGATATTAAAAGGAATGTTGTAAAACACACCAATTAAACTAAATTACATTTCACAAAATCTGTTTCAGTACCTTCATTTTGATTCTGAGTCAAAAAAAAGAGATATTCTTCCATTAGGAACAGCTAAAAAAAAATTGTTGCATAGATTGCTCACAGGATACATTTTGAAGAAAATTTGATTACAGATGACAGAAACCAAATAATAATAGCTTATGATTTCAGCATATTAATGAACAAAATCAAGCAATTTATGTTCTGCTTTCATTATTTTTGCCTCCTATAACTAAGCTGCTCTTCTCATTCTCCATGCAAGAATGCTGTAACTGTGAGCTATGTCATATGGTTTAACCCCAGCTGGCAACCAACTACCATGTAGCTATTCACTCAGTCTTTCTTCCCAGCCCCAGTGGATGGGGAGGAGAATCAGAAAAAAAAGTAAAACCCATGGGTTGAGATAAGAACAGTTTAATAATTAAGTAAAATACGATACTTCTAATAATAATTATAAAGGAAATAACAAGGGGAGAGATATGAAACTAAAAGGGGAAAGAGAAAAACCTAACAAATACAAGTGATGCACAATAAAATTGCTCATCACACACCAGTCGATACCCAGCCCCACTCGAGCAGCTACTGGACCCTTCCAGGTAACTCCTTCAGTTTATATACTGATCATGATGCTCTGTGGTACGGAATACCCCCTTGCTTAATTTGGGTCAGGTGTCCTGTCTCTCCTTCCTCTTGGCTTCTTGTGCTCCCCCTCACTGGCAGAGTATGAGAGACTGAAAAGTCCTTGATCAGGATAAGTGCTACTGAGCAACAACTCAGTGTGTTATCAGCATCATTATCAGACCAAAACACAGCGCTGTGCCAGACACTAGGAAGAAAGTTAACTCTATCCCAGCTGAAACCAGGACAGAGCTAATAAACCATGCTCTCCCGCATTCCTTTTGAAAAAGACAGAAGGATCTCACAGCAGGTCAAGGGAGGCCAATGGTTCTGAAACTCATTCTCGTCTCTCATCCAAGTGTCCGCATAAGAAGTTTGGAGGAGAGAATGAGGGTGACTACACTGAGTCTGAGCAAATACCTTTTTAGCTCAATATCCAACCTCTGACAGTAGCCGAGAGAATCACTGTTTACCCATACCTCTCTCTAAGGGAGCATGCAGGCAACCAACAGGCTAAATAGATATTTGTATGGGACATTATACAAGAGGTATAATCAGAAAATGTCATTAAAAATTCTGCCTGCTGATGCTAGACCAGATGATGCAAATGGGGTTGAACTAATTTTGAGATTCTGAATTCCTTCATCAGGGCCTGACAAGAAGGAGTATAAACCAAGCTAAAAAGCACATCAGATCTTCGTATTATATAATTGTATAATATATTAGACTGCTGGAGAAAACAGGATAGTTGTGCTGCTGAGCTGGGAAAAATCTTAAAAAGGCAAGAGGTGCTAGTCACCATGTATAAGACAGTAGCAGGAAAAACATAATGAGGCACAAAACCCATGCCTTTGTTCATTGTTTGATTTTTAGCATTAAGTATTCATGGATTTTAATTTTCAGCTGGAGGATGAAATAATTTTGTGCTTCTCCCTTAAGGCGGAGGACTGGGAGGTTAGAGACAAAGTTCTTTTACAGATCATTTAGGGGAAATCATTGCTAGGTAGTGGTTGGCTAGCTTTGCTTACATCGTTTCCAGAAGGTCATTTTGTCACTGAAAGAATGCTTTAGGATAAGTATGTCTGGCTCCAGAGATTTTGATGGCTCCACAGGGATACAGTATTGAATTCAGTGGTGGTGGAGCTGCTTTGCCATTGTTCACTTCTTTTGCTTTGATGTGTTCTGGTTTAGCCATTCTTGTTCTGTGAGAATATTTCCTCTGCTTAGGAATACGGTGAGGTTAGGAAGAGTTCAAAGTCAGCAGGAAAAGCTTAGAAGGCATTTATTTCAAGTTATCATCTTCTTTTAATGCAAGTTGTGGTTGCTTAATGACTTTGAAGGTTCCAATAAAGACAAGCTAATCATAGAATCATAGAACATAGAATAGTTAGGGTTGGAAAGGACCTTAAGATCATCTAGTTCCAACCCCCATGCCACGGGCAGGGACACCTTCCACTAAACCATATCACCCAAGGCTCTGTCCAACCTGGCCTTGAACACCGCTGGCAATGGAACATTCACAACTTCCCTGGGCAACCCATTCCAGTGCCTCACCACCCTTACAGTGAAGAATTTCTTCCTCATATCTAATCTAAACTTCC
>JAOEHY010007840.1:12798-30517 GCA_025447955.1 Psilopsiagon aurifrons
GGGGAGGGGAGGGGAGAGGGAGCACTGCATGCAAAAGTTGATGCTGGAGGAATGTGAGCATGTGCATGAAAAACTGACAGCCCTGTTCACCCCAAAACCTCCACGAATGAAGACATAACCAGTGGAGATGTTTGCAGCTCTGCGTGCATATGCCAGCGTACTGCATCGCCCGTACATCCCTGTTAGCCTGGAGGCCACAGTGCTTTTGAAACACAACCAGCGTGCATTGACTTGGCCAAGTCTTTATGAGACTGCTGGGAGCAGCACCCATCCCCTCCTGCAGTTTTGTGACAGGACTGTGGGACATCCAGCTGGACCCCCAGCTTCCCTGCACTGATCCCAGTTGCTTCCCTGGAGCATCTCCTCAACCCCAAAGCCAGCCCCTGGGACATTTTGTCAGGGTTTGAAAAGAGAAGCACAGCACAAGCAAACAAGGAAGTGTCACAGAGGGACATCGAAACTCAGCTGTGGGAGTGACTGCTGTAAAACAAAACCTGTCCTTGACACAGACAGCCTCCACAAGGCCTGGTCATATGGCAGCTAATCACACACAGCGTGCCTTCATCATTTGACAAGCCACATCAAGCAGTAGAAGCCTGCTTAGATTTCCCCAGCGCATCCCTTCACTGCCAGACCTTTGCTTCTTTAAGAAATACTTGACTACATGCAAAAAGGAAAAAAAGTCACAAATCTTTGGCAGCAGACAGTGAGAGATGGGCATCAGCTGCCTGAGGCAGAGCACTGAGCTGGAAAAGAGATTTATTCCTGTCACAGAATATCCATGACATGATGCAGGGCGGACATTGCTCCAGCGGGCTTTTCAGAAGGAAGGGTAAAAGCTGGGATCCAGCCCTCTTTGCTCTTCACAGGGAGGACTGAACTACCTTCAGGAGCAACCATTCTCTTCCAGTTGACTGTGTGGGTGCTCACAGTCTGGGCACCTCAAGAGCCTTCAAGGACCACGATGAACCTGGGCCTGAATGATTCTCAGCTCATAGCAAAACTGTTTCCTAAGATCTCAGTTCCTTAAAAAGAAATTCATTCCTGCTCTGTTTTTTTGGGGGAGCCTGAGGTAGTTGTGGTGGGAAGGCACCAAACTGCAGCTGTTTCATTCATGTCGTTAACAATGGGGTAGAAAGAAAAGCTAGCCAAGAAGAAACCTGGGTTGAATATCAAAGAGCTGAGTTTGTGTAGCTTTGCACCCATATGTTTGTGTAGAAAAGACTGTAAAAACACCAGGAGCCTCATGCCTGTTAAAGCAACTCTGAATTGGTCTTTCAGTTGCTTAAAAGCCAGTTTAAATGCAACTAGAAGACTTTCACACTGTACTGGAACTTCTGAGGCTTATTTCATAACCTGGGTAGAGGCTGAGGTCTACATTTCTGGCATGAGCTTCAGGTAGTGGCATCATTAGAGCAGCCTCAAGGTTCTGCTAAGCAAGCATGGGAACCAAACAAGAACAGAAACAGGTTCAGGCTGAAGGGGTTATGGAGGCTCCATCCTTTGGGATAAAAAAAGGAAATACAAAAAGAAAAATGAGGTGCAAATCAAAGCCTGTTAATTCAAGCAGGTATCACCAGAAATGTGCAAGAGCCTTCCCCCGCCCTTGCCAAGCCATAGGCAGTAGAGGGAGCAAGCACTTACGTCAACTCCAGAGCCACTTTGGGGATCACACCAGGAAGCGCTGACTCAGAGGACATCTCACATGGGGATGCCCTTAGCAAAGAGGAATAAGCACGCACTATAAGCAATTGGATGATCATGCACACAAATCACCAGGGAGAGGAGTCCAGCACAGGGGTAATCTAACAAGAGCTGCAGATGAACATGAGAACCTGGAGGGGAAGTGCAACATGCAGTCAGCGATGCAAAGGAGGGGGAAGCAGAGGAGGGAAGTCGTCATGATCTTCTGGAAGAAGGCAGGGTGCAAAGCGGAAAACATATGAAATGGAAAGTCCTCCAAGAAAGGCGAACCACAGGAGAAAGCTAAGTGTGTGGGGCAAAGGAAAGGAAGACTACGAATTGAATTTCAAGGGGGAAAGTGCTGAAGTTGCTTCCTGCAGAGAAACAGCAAATACCTACAGGAACTCAAGGGAAAAAAAAAAAAGATATACTGCAAGAAAATCCAAGCATAGAGTTTCCTCTGACTACACACTAGGAAGCTTTATTTCCAATTGACTTGTTGCTACTTATATCTCAGCAACAAAGTTTATTTACTCACCCCATGCTCTCAAAAAACCCCAGTGTAATAATAATTAAAAAATGAAAAGAGTTTGTATCCTCTGAAGTAGGACATTATGCATACGATGGGAGCTCCAAAGAAACATTGCCAGGGTATGCTTGGAAAGAAACAAAGGGGCGACAAAATGAAGTGTTTGCAGACACAAGAAAATAGAGCAGCAAAGGCAGGGAGGGGAAAAAATAAAGTAAAAACAACAAAAAGGAAAAAAAATGAGGGACATACTACTCATCTGGGGCTTGTTAAATGCTACATGGCAGGCAGGGAAAGCTGATGGATTGCTTCATTGCCTTTGGTGCCATTATTTCAGTGCCCCTCCAAACTGACAGCCTGCTTCTCTGTCCAAAGGAAAAGGCACCTTTGGTGATGCTGAGGACACTGGACTCAACCAACCCTGCTGCAGGTGGGAGAGCAGTGGCATCAGGGCTTGTCAACGTGCCAGGACACCCTTTGGTTTCCTGGCTTTTTAATTTCCTCCCTGTCCAATCAGACTAAATGGAGTGGAGCCATTTGTGGGTTTAGAAGTGGGGAGGGTTCAGCCCACTCCAACCCCAGGCACCAAAGGCTTGAAATAAGAGCAAATGCTTACAGAACACTTGTGCACTTCCCAATTGCTGCACGAGTGACCACAGACACAGCACAAGTTACAATTCACCTTTTGAGCAGCCCCTGTACAGGGGTTAGGAAACTACCTTCACTCTTAGAAGGGGACGCTGATGTGAAACTTCGCACGGTCAGGACTTAAAAGAAACCCCAAGAGTTACTGGGCTGTAGCCAAGCATTCAAGCTGACAGAGCAGATTCCCAACACTGATGCACTCTCATCCCCTGCCTTCCTTCTTGCTCGCTTCAGGGCATCAGCAACCGCACCCAGCAAGATCCTCTCCTGGATTCCCTCCCCTCCCATTCATGATCGCATAACATCCCCAGGCAATAGCTTACACAGAAAAGCAACATGAGGAAAGTATTTAATGTATGTTTATGTCCTTTAATATAGTGTGGCAGCTGGAATCAAAGGCAAAAAATCCCAGGCTTCGGCACATGAGCGCTGTGGCTCTCCACAGAGACCCCTTCTAATCACCACCACTCCCTGGACCACAGCTTTAGAAATCAGGCACTAGCCCCTATTGCCTAATTAGCAGAGCATTGGAAAGCTTAGGAACAGGCATATCTTCTTTCTCCCTAAGTGGCCAATGAATAAATGCTGTATCCTCAGTTCACAGCCTTCTTTTACACTGCTGGCATTCCAGCTCTTTGTGTACCCACATGCTGTTACTTAAATTGATTCCATGTTTTTATTACTTGCCCTCTGTGCGTTGTGCATTGAAACTCCTGAAAGAATGCTGAAGTGGTATTTCAAAGCACTGGGGACTACTAAAGATGTGGCTGAAATTATTATGCAACAAACTTAAGTGATTTTTCAAGACCTGATAAGAGTCTGCTCCTCCTCAAAGGGAAAGATAAACTCAGGTGCTGCTCCACAAGGCTCCATGAGTGACAATGGCTTCCACGCACAAGAGACACAAGCATGGCGGTTGTAGATCAGGTTATGCTTAGCTCATCCTCAGCTCTCCATCCTTACACATGGGTCTGTGGGGCCTGTATAGAGGCCCTGCTTCTATAAGCAAGGTGGTAAATTCATTTAATGATGCTGCTCCCATGCAAAAGGGATATGTGCCCACTGAGCCAAACTATTCTGACAAAAATCCGCAGGGAACAGTGGCATGATGCCATCTGAAGGTCTGCCCCACAATTTTAGTTCTTTGCTCCCTGTTACTGCTGCCAGTAGCTGCATTTCTGGAGTTTCTGCTGATTAAAGCAACAGGCAATCAAACAGCCAAACTCTGAAAATACCAAAACCACTAGAATCAAGTACAGGCAGTAGGTATTTGTATGCTTCTCTCTCCCAGGGAAACCCACAGGTTCTTCCGCTCCATTTGAGTTTCAACTTCTTGTTTTCTCCCAGCTGTTTTCCCCCCAGAATTGCTGTAACAGTCATGAAAGCAATCTCACTGCCAGCACTGGAACCCTTCTCACACAAATTTCCAACCTCCTTCTTCTGTAATGCCTTCCATCATCCCTTGATATAAGATGTTCACAGCCAAAGCCTGATGCTGCAACCCACAAGAGGCAGCCATATACCAAATCCCTTCGGCTGCAGGGATGCAGGTTATTTACCATCCTGGTTACTTACCATACAGGCTGTAGATCTCCAGGCACCAAATCTGTTGAGATTACAGCACTGGGGTCTTCCAGATCGCTGATGGGGACTCCTCTGCCCCAGCCTGGCCCAGCAGCTGCCACACAGCAGCCGTTGGGTGTTATGCTGATGGATGTGCCAGTGCAGCAGCCCTCTCCCCACCCACTCTGAGAATCCACTTGCTGGCCTGGGGTTTGGTTTGGTTTAATGGCCAGATTAGGCCAGCGCTGTCCCAGAACAATTCCAGCCTGTGCAGAGGGTGCGAACACAGCACCAGCCAGCCAGGACCTCACAGCACAAGTGCAAACTGAATGTAGGCACATCTGGGCGATGATCCGCTTCTTTCAAACACCCTATCTTTCTGTAATTAAAGCCTTACTCTGAGTGTAACCACACTACAAAGTGGTTTTTTTGCTGTTATGGCTGGGGTTGGGGTTTTTTGCACATAGATTTCTTATATTTAACTTTATTCATATAATCACAGAAGAGTTTGAGTTGGAAGGGACCTTAAAGCTCATCCAGTTCCAACTGTCAGCCATGGGCAGGGACACCTTCCACTAGAAGGTTGCACCAAGCCCTGACCGGCCTGACCTTGAACGCTGCCAGGGATGGGGCAACCACGGCTTCTGGTAACCTGTAGATTTGGATTAGACATTCTTCCTAATGTCTAATCTAAATCTACACTTTTTCAGCTTAAAGCCATTCCCCTTTGGCATGTAACTACGTGCCCTTGAAAAAAGCCTCTCTCCATTTACTTAACCTTTTTGGATGTCCACATGAAGCAATGAATGTACCTTCTGTAGACTAAGTCATAAACACAAATGAAAGCTCTGATTTATAAGCAGTAATGTTCTCCATGGTCCATGCATGGTAGCCAGTGGTTTGCAAGTCTTTTTCTCCCTCTATGGCCATTGAGGAATTGCTTGTGACACTTTTGCTGCCAGTGAGCACAGTCTCACACATCCACTAGCTCTCCTGAGACCTCTGCAAGTATTCAGGGAGGAAAGGGAAGTAGAAATAAGACATCTCTCAGTCATTGCTAAGACAACAGTCCATCCTCCTCAGTAGGTGGGAAAATCTCTTCTGAGTATTTTATAGGCTCAAAATTTTACTGTTCTAAAAAGCTATTTTTTTTTCACGAACATACAGTATGCCATTTAGCTGGATTCTAAGAAAAAAAAATCTAGTTGGGTTAGGCGGGGGGATTAGTTTTTTCATGTTCGGCTTCTAAAGAGTACTTTCAGAGTGAGCAGTGTTAACCTCCCTGCACTTTCCCTTGAGTCAGTGGAAAATGTTCATGTTTCAAAAACCGATTAAGAGTTAGTGGAATTCTGATCTAAGTCAGTATGCCAAGGACAATGTCTCCAAGGAGAGCCATTGGCAGTTGGCCTTCCCAAGGCTTCAAGTAGCCCTTCAACCATCCACTAAGTGTATAAGGTATGGGAAAAGTGGGGACATTCTGCACAGAGAGGGATCCAAGCTGTGTGAGTAAGAAAGCCAAGTCATGCCCTGAGCTGTAAACAGTGGACGCCTACTTAAATGTGATGGATTTATCCAGGTTTGGGATATACTCATGAGTCTTTCATCAGATCTATGTTCCTGCCTGAACTCATCATGATGCCCACATGTTACTAAGGAGACAGAGGTGAAGTATGTGTACTATGATAAAGCCTAAACCCAACCAAAGCTCCTTTGTCAAACGCCCAGGACAGAAAACACCACTACACCCAAAATAACGAGTAGTCACCAGGTATCCCAACCCACACCAGGGCTGCTTAAAACATTCAAACTAAGTTTGTTTTAAATGTATGGGATGTCATCGCTGAAAAATCAACAGGAAAACAAAAAGTGCTCCTGAAAAGAGCTCGAAAAAAGAAAAAATATTATTTCACACCCTCTTCCTCCCCTTGACTAAATGAAAAAAAATTACGAACATCAATTTTTTGCTTGAATTGAAAGAACCAAGAATTTCTCTAGAATATTTCAAGAAAATCATATGCATCCGGGAGAAAGTGAGATTTGGAATGGAAGTATTTTCTGAAGCATAACTACAGTGTTGCTAGCACAATGCTGTAATCAAGAATAATGGAGCCCTTTGCCCGGTATATAGGAATGGATTTAACTGTTCACTGTACAAATACCTGTATTTTTAAAATCAGTTGAAAGCTTTAACCACAAAAGTCTTGAGGATTAGTGCTTAGACACAAACCAGTTCAGAAGTGGACTCCTTCATTTATCACTCATGTAATGATTAATCTTAAATCTCAAAAACAGAATAGGCCCAGCTGAACTTCTGATCCCTTCTGAATTGATTCATCTGAAGGAAGGATAGCTCAAAATAATTCCCACAGTACAGGATGATACCCACTCTCTATTACCTCCTTCTCAGCCAAGCAGGGATTCATAAGCCTTGCAAAGGTTATGTCTTGGACATGAATTGTTTGAGCAGATTTAATCCTATCCTCTCCCTCTGTGTTCAGGAGAATGGGATAGAAAAGGAAAGAATAGGACTTACTTTCTTTTTGGAGTGTGATCTGTCCTCTTCTTTAGCTGTTTTGCTATTTTTCCCAGCTCTGGAAACCTTCTGCTCCCCAGACTGCTTGATGGTTATTTTGATCTCAGGAGGGCAAATATAGTTCTCCAAGTTCTTTGGGGGCTTCTTAGCTCTCTTGGTGGTTTGGATCTTTAGCTTTAAACTCCCCTCTGTGAAGTTAGCCTCCTTGATGGAAAACTCCTGCTCCTCCAGGCCGTCTCCTGCCACCCATTTCTCACTGTCTGCATTAGAAGTGGAATCCACATCTCTTCCAGAACCCAGCTCATCCTCTTCCTCAGGCTCCAGCCTTTCACTGCTCACCGCGATCCCCTTCCCTGAGCCCACTGTGGGCAGCATTGTCTCCCCTGTGCAGCTGGAGGCAGGAGGAGGCTTCACGGAAGTGACAGTAGCTGGCAGAAAGTCTGCCTCACCTCCCTTTTGCCGGGAGCTGCCCAAAGTCTCCCTGGGCTCCATAGCAATATAGCAATGCCCTGGAGTTTTACCAGAGGGAAGGGGAGCGCGGGAGAGGATGAGGAGAGCAAGGGCAGGTACAATCCAAGTGAGCAAATGGTATCTGTCTGACCAAATTCAACGTCCGAATTACCCAGAGGCTGTGAGTTGTTCAGAAGAGACCAGATCTGCCACTGCCAAAAGAAAGGAGAAGAATAAAGGAAGTTAGCATATGTGCACATATCAAACATGAGTGTGGAGATGACTGAAACAGGGCATGCTTGAGCTTCCCATGCAGCATCTCATGGACCTTCCTTGAAGCAAACGGTAATGAAGGCTGGCTGGCATTTCAGAGGACTAGATCTGGTATTGCAAAGCAAGGAATACTAAATTGATGAAAATGGAGACATATATGTATATAAAAATAATAGTAATGGTGTGTAAATGCAAAAGCCTTCCACTCTGGACTTGGAAACAAATGACAAGTTAGCCAGCTCTCCACACCCATGGACCTCCTTATTACTTCAACGTGCTTGCTGTCAGAGACGTTTCAGAGGGAGAAAAAATAGAGGCAGATGTTTGCCTCAGGTTAAAAAATAACCCAGTGATCAGAGCACCTAAAAACATGGTGTTGCCCTATGAATCAGGATGCAGAGTTTCAAACTTCCTGTTTCCCTACTTCCCAGGTGAGAGAGAGATGCCCCTAGCTGCCAGTATCCTGGGGGGACCCTGCTTTGGGTGAATTATTTGTTACACACTGGGCCAGGCACACACTGATTGCAGGCCGAGACACAACCTGGGATTCTGAAAGTGCAGGAGAATGCAGTTGGGTCTCCTGTGGGGCTATCAGGAACCTCAGTATAGAGGGCGATGGAGGAAAGCTAAACCCAGTGTTTTCCAGAGCTCCTCATGCCCCTGTGTAATTCTGGCCTGTGGTGAGGGCTGACTGAAGCTAAGACTGTGCTCTCATCCTTTCAACCGTCAACTTTTCTTTAAAACATCATAGACTGAGCCCATTGAGATGGAAGCACTTGTATTCAGGACCTCACAAAGCCTTGGCCAAAGCTGAATGTTGAACTGAGGGAAAATATGCATTACCCAATGACATAAAAAGTAAAATACCAAACATATGGTTAAAAAAAAAAAAAAATACACATAGGAAAGTTGCTGTTTTGAAGGTGTTGAGGTACTTTCGTACACCCTTCCTAAAATCTCCTATATAGCCACGTCCCATCATGGCAAGACAGTTTAGTCTACAAGATTAGCAGAAGAGTATCTCAGACAAAAAAAAAGATATTTAATGCTACTTTATCAGAAACAGCTCCCTGGTGGGTTAGAGGAGTGTCACTTCTGGCATACAGAGAAAGCAACAAGAAAGCACCGCCAGAAGAAGGTGCTGGGAGTGCAGACCTACTCTTTCAACAGTAGCTCCCTGTTTGGGAGATTAGCTCTGCTAAACTGCCAAACCCCACCGCTCAAGCAAATGCAAGCAAGATCTGAGCACAGGCAGGGATATCCCAGATCATTTTTAGCAGCAATAAACCATAAAGTAGGAACAAAAGTGATCTTGCTACCTATCACCAAATCGTAACAGCATTATCAGTGTGGACTACTATAAAGCATAGCTCACCAAGAAAAATCACATGTCCTTGTACCACTGGCTTCTTTCTGCTTTTTAAAAATACCTTGCATGACCTTCAAATTCAAAAAGAAGGAATAACAAGCGCCTTTTATTAGTTACCCATCCACATGTCTGCTGGAGTGTGGCCATAGGTCATCTGTCTGACCCTGGCACATATGGCTACTAATGGAAAGTCCTAAGCATTCGCTCCATGAAATCATTGGATGACCTCCACCAGGTCCCATCAGATGCAAATTCAAATAAAGTTCCCATAAACAGCAGAAGCTGACAACCCAAGCATAAAAGAAAAAAGGGGAAGAAATATCATGGAGCTTGAACCACCATCTGGCCTTAGATGTGTTTTCTGTAGCTCTTAGAAAATAGAAGTACATCATAAAAACCCTTATGCTTAAGTTGCACATCTTCTGGCAACAGGGAGGAGACTCATTTCCCTCAGCTGCTGCCACTGGTCTCATTTAAGGTGATCTTGAAGAATTAACAGACCCAAGGTCATCTGCATACCTGCCTCGACTCAGCAAGTCTCCACTTCACCACCTGTGAAACAAAGATCAGGCTTACCTCATTCCAACCTACTGTAGGGTGGGTTGGTTAATGCCTTGACATAGCTTAGAACCCAATGTTTACCATGTGGTAGTTGCTAATTGCTAACGCAATTAGTACATTAAAGTCACCCAGTTGCAAAGAGCTGCTCCACCTAATTGACGAACCTCGCACCTTGCCTCTGCTTTGCACTTATGGAGGCAATGAAAATCAGGGTTACCTTCATTTTCCAACTGGTCCAATAAAAAAAAAATAGAAAGGCTGTGCTATTTAGCTGCCATTTCACATCACTGTTAATCTCCTTGGAGAGGAACGCAATGTACACACACTCCTGGGCTGCAACACAAACACAAGGTGGTAAAAGCTCGGCACTGCAGCATTCCAGGGAGTTACTGCTCTGGTATGTACGCATGTACAATGGGCACTCTGTGCTGGCCTCCACCCACAGGCTTTTAACCTCTCTCGCTGCTGGCAAGAAAGAGAAGGCTTCTGGCAGACAGCATCTAGCCCAGCACACAGGGCAGCAGGATGAGTCTGCAACCAGCAAGGATTCACGGAAGGGACCACAGCTACCAGCATAATGAACCAACCCACTTGGGATCCTGTGCTGAACAGGACCTGAAATGAAACTCACTGCTCTGAACTGGCAAGGGTCTTTCAGGCTCTGAGTCATGGGATAATGTTTTATGGAGGGTGGATAAAAAGACAGGTTTCTGCTCCAAAGTCTGGCTGTGGGTCTTGGACCCAGACTCAGGGCCATGATACCCAAACACTCATCCCTGCTTGGCAGCGTGCCTCCAGGTCAGTAAAACAAGCAACAGATGAATAAAGTCATTGCTCTACACTAGTGTCATGTGAGCTTGTGCCAAATCTACCTCAAAATCCCACTTAAAAATACTGGTTCTGCTGAGAGCCTGCAGATGATATCACCAGACCCACAGGTAGCAACAAATAACCCTGCACTCAACCACCATGCAGAATTAACTGGGTCATTGTTTTAGGTATCTCCTTACTTTCCTCCAGGGTTAATAGTTAAATGACTTGGGTGCAGGGATATCATACTTGTCTTTCTTGTTTGGGCAGGCTACCTGCGCTTTGACTAATTAGGAAACCTCACTTCAGGCTTCTGAATGTGTAACTTCTTTGGGAAACCTCTCCTTCTCCTCTCTGCAGACTGCCTGCAGAAACACTGAAGGGACAGTGATGAACACTTTTTCCTCCAGCAGCTCTTCTGCCTTAGCTGGCAATATGCAGATCTGGAAACCTAGGGAGGAAGCAGACTTTCAAGGAGAACTCTATTTCTTTGTAAGTGGTGAAGAGATGGGGCCTGTCTAGACTGTGCTCACCTAAACTGCCCTTCAAGGCCTCACCAGCACTGAGCTCTGTTCATTATACAGCTACAGAGGTGTTTTACCATCTGAATTAAGATCCTGGAGAAAGTGTTACCGCCAGCAGGCTTCCTGCAGTCAAGTTAAATTTGAGGAGGATAACTCACAGGTGAATGACAACAGATTTCACACAAGTTGGCATTAGCTCTTAATTAGGGAGAGATTTATGCTTCCTCTGATAAGTACTGAGAAATAATCAAATGCCTGTGTGCTCAGCTTTGCTACTGCTGTTCCTTCTCAGTTCCTCTGGGCACCTCAAACACACTTCTAGAAGCAAAGGCCTAAAGTACAGGACCTTCCTTGGAGTCATACTAGATGCCTGCCATTAAGGGTTCTGAATAACTTCCTTTCTTCTGCCTCAGACAACCACTCATGCTTACAAGTATTCAGATGCCAGGGCTATAAATTGATTAAACTGAGAATTTGCTGAGGACAAACACAGATGCGAGAACCCACAGTACAGGAGAGAAATTCACCTTTTTGGGATTTTCCATGAAATTAAGTGGGTATAATACTTGGCATGGTGCTTGCCCTAAAGGCTGGAGCAACATATTAGTAACAAGCAAATGCTGATTACACAAATGCAAGCAAGCTGGGTTAGCTGCCCAGCATTTGTGCTGCTCCCCTAATTTGCTCAAGCACAAGGAGCACGAGCAGGGACCTTCGAGCAATATTAAGAAATGCTACCCAAATCCCATAGAGCACTTATCCCAGTCATAACTTTCACTACTGAGACTCTTTTTATTTTATCCATGGAATCCAAAATGCCTTAAGACACAAAAAGAAAAAACAATGTTACTGAAGAGGTTCAAGTGAGTGTAAACTGAGGCATGAGTCTGAGACTGTCATAGCAAAAGTGAAGTGGAGCTCACATCTTCTCAAACCCTGTATCTGTCTTTGGATTTCACATTGTCTCTTGTGACATACTGTTAAATCTCTGTCTCTGCAAAGTATGAGAAATCCTGGAAGCCTCTTTACACTCCATCTTTTTAAAACCATTCACCACAAAGCACTGGAGACTATACAGCAATACTTGATATCACCTTTCACTCCAAAGACTCCCGAGTTGCTTCTTTGATTATACATGCCACCACTGAAATGTCGCTGCCTCTGGGGCAGATGCCAATGGACAACCCACATTACACCTGAGGGAAAGTTTTGGTCAGAAACCTGCTTTTATGAGAAGTGTCAGTGAAACTTCAGAATCCATCATGGGACATAAAAACCCAGCAGCCTGGAACACAGCAAACTGCACTGAACACAGTTAACCCACATCAGGAACTAGAAAAAAAGAAGCCCCAAACTTTTTCTTCATTATTGCTTTGCAACAAAAAAATAAATAAATAAATTTCAAGCGCGTCTGTGGTCATGGTCGGTGCATTGCCAGATCACCTGCAGCACAAGTTCGGTGCAGATCAGGAACAGGCATCTGATCACACTTCTATCAAATGGTCCAGCTCACACAAGATGAGAGTTTAGCCTTTTCTTCATGTCAGCTTAAAGGCAGGATGGGTAAAAAACTTGTGAGCTACATAAAGCCAACATGGTGCAGACAAGTGACATAGAATGATGCAATACAAAGTCTGCTGGGATAAAATCAAGTCACTGCAAATTGTCTTTGAACAAATTTTGAACCAGGAGAATGAGTTTATACTGGAACAGTATCATGAACCAGTAGTGTATTTAATTTGCCACTCAGAGCCCTCAAGCTAGATTTATCACATCTCTGGACCACAGCCTTAGTTGCTTCCTGTGGCGATGGTACTCTGAAAGAACAACCTGCCTTTGGCAAGGAGCTGAAAAGAATGAATGTGACAGCTATTTCCATCCATGCTACCGATCCCATAGGAAACACCCTCTCCCTTTCATCAAACTTGTGTGAATCAGAACGGAAATAAGGCAGAAGGGCCTCCCCTTAAAACAAAGCAAATGAACACTGTCTCTTAATAAAGAATCAGAGAGAGCCTGAAGATGTCCAGATTCCAATGAGGCACAACCCTGAGCACCCTGCTTTAGGTGAGCAGTGTGGTGGACTGATGATCTCCAGAGGCCCTTCCAGACACAGGCATACTGTGTTTCTGGGATATATTATATTGCCTCTATCTCCAGCACCAGGCAAATCAGTCTCTCTGATGCAAAACAATTTTAAACACACTGCTAAAATTCCCATCTGTAATATATACCTGGATATAGACACGTATAAAAAAAGTGCGGGTATACCACAGATACAGCATGAGATCCTTAACTGATAAGGATAATTGTGAGTGGAATGACCATATGTGAATGCCTGTAATCCAGAGATTACCTATTAAAGTATTAATTAAGGCACGTAATTCATTAATTGGGTGAATCAGAAGAAGAAAGGTGTTTCCTCTCCACATGGTCCTCCTGTCTCCAACACTGCTTTTGTTCTAGTCCTTCCACCTCTGCCTCTGATTTTGCATGGGTTATGCGAGGACTTTCTCAGAAAGGTAAGGATGCAAGCTTTGCCAGGTGTGGTCTATCCGCACGAAAACCAGGAGCAAGAATTAATGGCCATTAACAAAATAACAGCAGAAATGTAATCTTCCCTTGTTTCCATCAGATTGAACTGAGTCTAAGTGCTACCAGCCCTCTGTACCTCCACCAGCATGACTGACCAATGTCTCTGCCTCAGCATGCCCAATACCTGCAAAGGGAGCCAAGAAAAGCCAACTGGAGTGTAAAAGATGAGATAAGCTGAATCATAGAATCATAGAATTAGGGTTGGAAAGGACCTTAAGATCATTTAGTTCCAGCCCCTTACCATAGGCAGGGATGCCTCACGCTAGATCATGTTGCCCAAGGCTGTGTTCAGCCTGGCCTTGAACACTGCCAAAACCAAAGATCTCTCACAGCCAGATGAGGCTGCAAGCATCCTTCCTAAGATAAAGTGTCAGAAACAAATGAGAGCCCTAGCATATCCATAATTAGAGGCATGTAAATGTGGGCATTATACATGTGTGTATCTGTCTTCTTAACATACAGACATTAAGAGTAGATTATGGAATCATATTTGGCTCCATAATTAGGTTTGAGACTCCATAATTAGATCAGATAGTCACCTTTCTATGTAAGTAACTATTGCACATTGCTGAAGGGAGGGCCAACTGAATGATTAAACAACTGACACGGCCATAAATCACAAGGCCCATAAAAGCAATACTGCCCAAGGTACAGCTGTGCCAACAGCCAGTGTAGCAAAGCACCCATCTGCAGTAGGAGGAGCGATAGCCAGCATGTTGCCCAAGGACTTTCGTAAGTTCCTTGCTGAGAACTGTGCTAAGGTGTTATAAATCTACCCACTCACAACCCAAAGCTGCATTTGGGAGTCAGGGAAAGGAGTATGGTCATCAGACCTGTAAACAGCCCCTCATGCTGATTTCAGGTCTCTAAAGGACCAATGTCCTCTGACTTGGATTCTCCAAGACAAACACTGCAGGACTGCTCTAAAGCTGAGCTTGGTTAACTGGACTTACACCTCTGAATGAAGGAATACAGTTTAATCCTAATGACATCAAGACTTGACATGTGATTTTTGCCCATCACCCTTGTGAAGATTAGGCCTCCTGGACACTAGAAAACAGAATGAGACGCCAGCTTTGCTCCATCTCATTATCACACAAAAAGCCAAGCCAGGATATTTGCCTGTATTAGGTCAACAACAGGTTGCTGAGCTTCCAGACTAAGCATCACCACTCTCAGTGTGATGTATAGTCAAAGGTGACGCCGGGGATGATCCCAGATCCCAAACACTCCGATGGGTACAGCAGTGTGCGTCACTACATGGATAAAACTGATTCCACCAACAAAAGCCATAAAACTCTAAGAGGAAAAGTGTCAAGAAGAGGACTGAAACGCTACTCCATTCTAGCCAGCTCTTGCAAAGCGCACCATCTGGGAGACAGTGGCAGCCACTCCAGGCTACAAATGGAAGTTTTATGGGTATTAAGGGAAAGGTTACTGGAACAGAGATTGGCCACAGAAAGTAAAACCCTGTGTAATTCTATCATCTGTGTTACCAAATCTTGCTATACCAACTCCGCTTCTGGAGAGCTGTCATAAGGCACAGTAGCTTCCTTCTAACACTGTAATGGTAGGGCAGTAATATCTCCTTCTCCCTATGATCAAACATCTCCCTCTGCACCCTGAAACAGACGGAAAATGGTTTCTCTATTGTCCTTGGTTCAGCAGTAGCAGTCATTTTTCACCTTCTTAGCTGCTGGTGCAGTGCTGTGGTTTTGACTTTAAGCCTGGGAAGAGAGCTGATAACAACGTTGTTTTCAATTGCTGCTCAGTAATGTTCAGTCTGATCAAGGACTTTCTGAGTCTCGTGTTCTGTCAGGGAGGAGGGGAAGCCGACAGCAAGCAGAAACAGGACACCTGACCCAAACTGACCAAAGAGGTGTTCCATACCACAGCATGTCATGCCTAGTATATAAACTGGGAGCAGCTACACGGAAGGGTTAAATCACTGCTTGGGTCGGGCTGGGTATCAGTCGGTGGTTGGTGAGCAGTTGCATTTTCTTCCCTTGCTATTTCCCTTATCAATATTATTACTGGTGGTAGCAGCAGTGGTTTGTGTTCTGCCTTAGCTACTGGACTCTTCTTATCTCAACCCATGGGAGTTGCATTCTTTCAATTCTCCTCTCCATTACCCTGGGGGCAGGGGGAAGGAATTGGGAGAACTGAGCTAACGAGTACATGGCTGATTTGCCGACTGGGCTTAAACCATGACAGTTCTTTTTGACACCCAATGTGGGGCATGAAGGGTTGAGATAATGACAGATCTGACCAGAGTGTGTCTAATCGTATTTGTGATAAGCATTCATTGTTTCGGATTAATAGTCATTCATTACAATGCTGATTTATTGGCTCTCAAGGTTGCTGCTCTTGATCTCACAGTTTCAGCATGTCATAACTTACAGCCAGTATTTGCTGGGATAGTGTTTATTGTCTGGGGGCCTTGGGCTAAGGTTCTTGTTTCATCGTACGCTATGGTAATGACTCGTAATACAACAGAATCATAGAGTCATAGAATCATAGAATACTTCGGGTTGGAAAGGACCTTAAGATCATCCAGTTTCAACACCCTTGAAATGGGCAGGGACACCTCATAGTAAACCATGCCACCCAAGGATATGTCCAACCCAGCCTTGAACACTGCCAGGGATGGAGCATTCACAACTTCCCTGGGCAACCCATTCCAGTGCATCACCACCCTTACAGTAAAGAATTTCTTCCTCATATCCAATCTAAACTTCCCCTGATTAAGTCTGAACCCATTTTACCTTGTCTTATCACTCCAGTCCCTAATGAAGAGTCCCTCCCCAGCATCCCTATAGGCCCCCTTCAGGTATTGGATGGCTGCTATGAGGTCTCCAGGCAGCCTTCTCTTCTCCACGCTGAACAGGCCAAACTGACTCAGCCTATCTTCATACAAGAGGTGCTCCAGTCCCCTGATCATCCTCATGGCCCTCTTCTGCACTTGATCCAACAGTTGCATGCCATTTTTATGTTGAGGACACCAGAACCGTACAGACTACTCCAAGTAACGTCTCAGGAGAGCAGAGTAGAGGGACAGGATCACCTCCCTTGACCTTCTGGTCATGCTCTTTTGATGCAGCCCAGGATGCAGTTGGCTTTCTGGGCTGCAAGAGCACACTGCAGGCTCATGCTCATTTTTCCATTGACCAACAACCCCAAAACCTTCTCCAAAGGGCTGCTCTCAGTCTATTCTCTGCCCAGCCTGTAGCTGTGCCTGGCATTGCTCCAACCCAGGTGTAGGACCTTGCACTTGACATGGTTTACCTTCCTCAGGTTGGCATCAGCCCACCTCTCAAGCGTGCCAAGGTCCCTCTGGATGGCATTCCTTCACTTCAGCATATCAACCGAACCACCACTGATCATGAAACTGATCTGGCTTGCGTTCCCAGTGTGGTCACCACCTCTATACTTTGGGAGGTATATAACAGAAGTGTATAGCAATTACACATCTTTTTTACCCTCCTCAGGTATCAGCCTATGAAGGAAACATTCCCACACACCCTGGTGACAAGTACAGCAACTACTCAAAGTCTGGCTACAACAGATAACGCACCTACTCCAACTGCAAGCACAACAGCTACAGCAACCCCAGTGACAAGTACAGCAGCTACTCAAACTCCAACTGTAGCAGACAGCACAGGTACTCCAGCTCCAAGCACAGCAGCCACATGAGCCTCACCGACAAGTACAGCAGTGTCATTTGAGAGTTCTGAAGGTTTTGAATGGCCTTTAGGTACCCTTGAGACACGCCTGCTGATGTGATGGGGATCACCATGTTGGCAAGCACACAGAGTGTGTTCTACCCACGACCATTTTCTCTGATCTCGAGAGTTAAGCAGGGTCATGCTTGGGTCAGATGACAATAAAGCAGGATCAAGAGATTTTCCCCAAGGCTGGACAGTCATGAGTGGCAGGGTGTGTGGGATGGTTTGGGACAGTAGCTAGTCCACTGGGCCCCTCCAATGCTTTGGAACCATTGGAGATGGAAGTCAGCTGTATGGAATCCGCAATGACAAGTTGCAGAAACTTTTGAAGGGGAGGGTGAATTATTTTTGGCCCAATGGGCTCATGACACTTCAGGCCATTAGGGCAGAGATGCAACATACAGATGGGCTCACGATCAAGGGGTGGACTTAACAATAGACACTACTGCCCAGGTTATT
>JAOEHY010007841.1:0-19486 GCA_025447955.1 Psilopsiagon aurifrons
GACACAAGCGCTTACTGAAGCCGAAGCGTGGGGAGCTCCTGATAGATCAACCCCTCAGGGCTGCTCTGAATTGCTTTGCCCAACCTGAGGCTGGGCCCGGGGTCATTCCCTGTATCCCTTACAGGCTGCAGGGAGCCTGCACAGCACTGCTGCGTGGTTGGAGTTTTTACGAGGGGAGGGTTGGTTGCTTCTGACTGGGTGCATCCTCCGTTTCTAAGGTTTATAACGTTTCTAAGGTTTATAACGAAGCAGTGCAGGGGTAGGTCTTACCCGGGAGCCCCTCGGTTCTCCTCTCATATAAACACATTTCCACTTTGTACCACAAGAGGTCCTCAGGTTCCTGAGGGAAGGAAGGAGCCAAGCTGGGAAGCGCGGGCTGCTCCCTCTGTCGGGTCTGAGACTTCCGACGCGTCTCTTCCCATAGGAATTGGGACCCTGGGGTGGGATTTGAAGGTTTCTCAGCAAGTGTGGGAGCTGGCTGGAGAGCCGAGGTGCTCCCAGCAAGGGCTGGGAAGCCAAGGGAAGAGCCAGACGAGGGGGGAGGCTTAGCCCTTCCCCAGCATTGGACACGGTGTTGCTCCTGAGTCCACCGTGCCTCATTTATCTCCGCTGTTTCACCGTTGGGGCTATTGGGATGTGTGCTGTATCGCAATGCATTTGTGTGCTGGTGCCTGTCTGGCTCTCGTGCTTCCTTTTCCATTTCATCATCTGCTTACAGTGTGGAAGGTGCGATGATGCTCTCTTGTTTGGCTCGTTTTGACCTGGCTTTCACTGTGCAGCCACGCTGCCCTGCACAGTGCTGTACTGGTGGCAGCCCTGGGCATGCAGGTCCACACACGTAGGCACTGTTATCGCTTGCCTGTGCTGAGATCTTTGCATGGCCAAGTCAACAGTGAAAATCTGTTTTGTTAACCTGGCCTGGTTTTCCAAGTGTCTTCCCAGGAAAGAGGGGAAGATGTTTGTCTTCTTCTGCCCACACACCAGCATTGTCTTGGCCATCCTCAAAGCAGAGGGAGCTGGTTACCCACAGCCCTTCCTTGGCAGGAGCACAATCTCTCGAACCCTTCTCCCCCAGACCAGAAGGATGCTGGCAGTAAAAGAAATATGAGGCCTGAGCTTTCCTTTTAATAGCACACTTTGGTGTAACTCAAAGGCTCATCACAGGATGTCAGTATGGATTTCTTTGTGCTCACAATCGTTTGAGCTCATCAGCAGGAAGAAGTGAAACGCTCTTTCCTTTTAAATGTTAATAGAGACCTTTCTCATTCTTATCCTGCAGGCAGACTTGGATTTGTTTCTCTTATCCTTGCCCTTTCTGCAGTGCTGTCTGAATGCTGTATATATACAAGTACTGAATATTTTATATTTCTGCACTTAGTCATACTGTCTGGTCTTTGTGCATCCTTTGCTTTCAGATCTGAATGCTCAAGACCCAAAGATACCTCTAACCTCCTACCAAAGCCCATGCTTATAGTAAACTGTCTGATCTGGGTGGAGGGCCAAGTTCCAGGGGACTGCTTTCATGTCGTGATGAGGATTCATTGGATCACTGGGGCATCAGACACCTCTGTTGGGGTCAAAACAATGACACCAACCACTCAGATGGAAAACAAGATGAGCCTGTTTGGCTTCAACCCCAACTCATTTCCAAGGAGAAGATGTGGCCTTTGTGAGCTGCAGAAGAATGATTTCCCTGTGGTGTCCTGGTTCCTTTTTAGTTAAGCAGACTCTGTTCTCCGTGCTTCTGCTGGGAAGTGGACAAGTTTTCAGTGCACCCAGTGGCTGTTCGCACAGGAGGTGGCTTAAAAGTTCCCTTCTTCTTCCCATGCCACACTCTAGAAAATGCCCCATGTTTCGTGGAGGATGGGGTGAATTCCATCCTTTAGCAGTGAGCCAGCACAGTGCAGAGGCTGCTGTCAAGTCCTTGTCTACCAGTAATACTTATTCATCATTGAAGAAAGTCTTCATGGAAAGTGTCCTCCTACAAGGGGGAGAACAAGCTCTGAGCCCACTCAGTTATCTGAGCTGCTTTGTTGCAAGAGGTAGCGGGATCTGGTGCTGGAAAGGTGCAAACTCTGCCATAGCCCTTGGGACAAGGATTTGGCAGTTGAATTTCCTCAAACTCCCCCTGGAGGCAATGGCAGTTGTGCTGGGAAAACATGGGTTCAAATAAATGTTGTCCCAGAGCTCACGCTGACAAGCTGCGTGACTAATGCAGTACCTAGAGGACTCCGAGCAGGAAGCGTGTGGGCATTAATGTCTGGCTGCAAGCACGTACGGATCCAGCATGGATGAAGGAGAGGAAAGGGGGAGAGAGAGGTACCATTGCTTGCGTCATTTCTTCTAACTATAGATGCTTAGCAGGGCATCTGAGCACAGGATGTGATGGAGGGACTCTCTGATGGCACTTCCACAGTCCTACAGTAAATTATGCAGAAATGCTCTTTGAAGGAGACCTCTCCAGAAAGCCCTGGAGCCAGCAAGATGGCTCGTATTAGTACAGGGGGACAGCTAGTGAAGGTTAATGTTATCAGGGTGTGAGGAGAGTATGGAGGGGAGATTCCTTTTAGATGGTTAGAAATAGATTTTTCTCTTGGCATTTAACACTGAACGCTTTTTTTCCATTGGCCGTGTTCTTTAACTGCAACTTTATATGAGCTTTTCAGGCAGCTCTGAGTGTCGATCTGCTCTAACAGTAAAGAAGCCTCACCAAACCTATTCAGCTCATTGCCAGTTTGGATCCTGGGTGCAAAAATAAGCATGAGCTGGGGCTGCTGAAGGGCACCCACATGTCCTCTCTCCCAGGGCTTTTAATTTCTCTTTTGATGTAAGTTTGGAGGAAAGAGATGTTTCCTTTCCAGTTTAGCAACTTCTCCTCCACCTTGTGATAAGGAAACAGAACGGGAGAAGAGGATTTCTGTGCTCTTGGGAAATGATGAAACCCTTCCCAACTTTCTTGCTCTGGCCCCTAGAAGAGGAACTGGTGCTGTGAGATCTGTTTGCACCCCCTCGAGCACCAAAAGCACTGGTGTTTTGTAAGGTTAGAAAGTGTTGTGATCCCCCCAGAATGCCTGTTGGTCACAGCTAGGTATGACAGAAAGTGTGGTTGACACATGGAGACCTTTCCTAAGTGTCCTCAGCTACATCCTTTGCATCCTTCCTTCCTCTTTTGGGGGCCATGGCTTACCCAGGCCTAAACAAGACCCATCCCCTTCTTGGGGGCATTGCAAACATCAGCTTGGCTGAATCTGTCACATCCAGCCAGAGCTGAGCAGAGGGGTCTCTGTTGCTGCCCCAAGAGTGATGGGACATGGCCATTTGTGACTTCTGTCCCTACTGCATGCAACAGCCAAGCCGCCTTTCAGCATGAAACAAAGCTCTTTGGGTGATGGTCCCTGTACCCAGCTCCAACAAGGTTTTCCTTGTTGGAAAAACAAGGAAAACAAGCAAAGTGGGTGTGCTTTGGGTCTATTTGAACTCACCCTCTGATTTGTCTGATTACTTCTTGATGCAGAGAGGAGATTTAAGAAGGATTAACCAGAAGTTGTTTGTGACCATCTTTGTTGAAATACAAACTAAAATGCTGTGCTAGCAAAGTGGCACTGCCTCCTCTTAGAGAGCAACCTTCAGTGGGACAGCTTGCTCTCCTGTGACCTGGCAGAAATGGCAGGAATACCAAAGAACCTGCTTTTTAGCTGATTTGGCTTGGTTTGTGCCACTCAGTCCCTCTAAGAGCTTTCGGTAACACTGAGGTCCTAGGGTGCACTGTTCACAATGTACCCATTGTCATGCCATTTTAGTAAGTCCCTCTATACCAAGTGCACCTTGTCCTTCTCCTGGCAACTAGACAGCCTTCTGGCCTTAAAAAGCTATTGGGTTGTGAGTCTAAAGCAGAAACTGCAGGTTTTCTGCTGAACTTGGAGTACAGCAACTCTTCAGCCACAGAGTTCCTAGTAGCAAAAAGACAAATGTTTCAGACCTTTTTAATTGGTGCTCTTTATAGGTTAAAGAATTGCTTTAAAAGGCAGCCAGGGATGCAGCTTATTCTGTGTAAACACTAATGTTCTTCTAAATGGTTCTTCATTAATTCACTGAGGGCCGATCTTAATTCAGTGTTGTTATTTGTGCTGAGTCGTTAGATAGAGCAGGGTGCATTTTGGCAGCGCAATCAAGTTGTGCAGCAGCTAAGGCATATGCTGCAGTATTGACTTTCCCCTTTCCAAAGGCACATCCACCCTTTTCTGTCCCTTTCCCTGGGTTCCAGAGACCCTGATTCACCTACTCTGGTCACTATCAACAGCCCTCATGCTTTCCACTTGCTGACCTTCAGTGTATGTCCCAGCAAGATCAAACTGAACCCACATTCAAGCTGGAAAATCAGCTCCCATGGGCTGGAGGAGGTGCTAACCACCCTTGAGCATGGTGGATTCAATGACATGGATGCCACTGTGGAAAAGTCTGCATTCAGCTGCTGAGATGTAGGAGGCACTTAGAGGAAGGTGTTTTCATTCTCAGACCATACAGTTCCTTTGGTAGGTGTCAGGACACCCAAGCAGAGCTGAGCCTTGTAGGGAGTAGCGCTGAGCTTGCTTGCAGCCAGCAGGACTCCTTGGTGCAGTGAAGAGTGAGAGCCTGCAGAAAGGGGGGAGAAGGTGAGGAAGACTTTTGTGCCTAAGCTCTGGTGGCAGTTGTTAAGCAGAAGATCACACTTGCATTGGATTCCTGGAGGAAAGCACACTGACTGCCCTGCTGCACTTCTGAATTATTTCTGGCAGGGGATGAATTGTTGCTGTGGCAGGGGCTTTGCGATGGAGGTCTGTCAAGGTCCATGGGGTTTCTCTAGCTGTGGTCTCCTGCAGGACTGAGGCAGGGCTGTGATGATGGAGGGCAGCATCGAATGACCTGGAAAAGCTGAGTTTATCCTGCATCCTGAAGCAGCAATCTGTTATGATCACAGTACTTCCTCCAAAGGTGTCTGGAACAAATGCCCATAATTGGCTATTTGGATAACAAGGTGGATATAAATGGCATGAAGGAGATGCTTTTGCGCAAGGGTGCCATCTCTTACTGCTGCAATAAGAGAAAAGCACAGCTACACCAGAAATTGTGCATGTTCTAGGATGTCAGATACCCTCTGTATTTGCTCCCATCATTTGAGCAGTTTGAGTTCACTTCAGAGGCCGTGGGTGCAGTTTAGTGGCTTTTTTATTCTAGCACGGACATTTTCTAAATCAGGAGGGTGAAGGATGCAGCCAGGCATCATTTGTGAGAAACCAGCTACACGGTTGATAATAAGAGCTCCCAGATATCTGGGTTTGAGCCGAAGCTGTCTTGTATTGTCAGTCTGATGTCTGCCTGCACAAAGGTCTGGCTCTCCATAGTTAGTGTGGAATTGGAAGCACTCATCCATTGCAAGTAGTGCCTTGACTTCTGATAGACCTGCACAGAAAGAGTTTACGCTTTGCACACAGATTATAGCCAAGAAGTACAGCGCTGAAAATAGCCTGGCTCTCCTGACTGGCATGTGAGTCTCACAGGGCTTCTTGCCGTGTCAGTGCGTTTATGCACATCTTCTTTTACCACTAGATGTCATAAAGTGGGTTTTTTTCCTCTGTCAGAAGCTGCTTTCAGTGCCCGGGACATCACTTGATAGAGACAGTCACGTTGATAACCCCTCTTCGGGTTTGGGGCTTGTTTTTAACTCTGCCTAAGTTGGAATACGGAATATGACATTCTGTTCGCTTTTTGAGCGTCTCACACACGTGACAGCACATTTTCTGCCATGCTGTGAATGACACTGTGGCACATTCGCTGCAGTCTCAAAGCTCATTTGGGCTTTGATTTGCATTTTTAACTTCAAACTTCTTAGCATCCTTCCTGAAAGTGGTGAGAACATTAATGCACTCCAGTTTGGGGAGCAAAAGGTAGTGATGGTTTTAGCTTTTCTTAGTTCAAGTCCAGCTTAGAGCTTGTTGTGGGTCTCTTCTGTGGTAAGGCTGGGAGGTTAAAACCAAAACAGAGCAAACCATGACAAAACAACAAACAGAAGCAAAATAAATCAAAAGAACCCTCCCTCTGAAGGCTGACTAATGTCTTTTGTCAGGGGGTAATGCCTCCTAACAGGGAAACCAACCTAGTGCAACTGCAGGAGTTGCACTAACCAAGTAGGACAAACCAGCAATTTTTCATGCTTTACCCTAGCTTTATTTGAAAACAGGCTTTGTAAAATCTCTGCTCTGAGCCGTAGAGCCATGTCAGGCGTAGGAGACAGACAGGACTACACTTGTGTGGTGTCAGATCCCGGGCTGCTCTCTTGTTGCCCCAAGAGATGTCAAGACACCTTCCTGATGAAAAAAACACGCATTAGGGACACGGTTTAGTGGTGGCCTTGGCAGTCCTGGCATAAAGGTTGGACTTAATGGTCTTAACAGTCTTTTCCAACCTCATTGATTCTATGATTTGTCTCTAAAGTGAGTTTTGCTTCAGGAGGTGTTAGCATCGCCCATGAGCATGCAGAGAGCAAACTGCACACTTGGGAGAGATCAGACATTCCTGCAGACCCAATTAAGGTTCCAGTGCAAATGCTGATCAAAAAGTGCTAGAAAACCTATTCCTCTCCTCTTTTATCTGCACTTCTTTGGTGCTTACTTCACAGCTCTTTTGTTTCCTGAAGTAAAAAGAACTGGAGGATATCATAGGGGAAAAAGAACAGGCAAAGCAAGCTGTGCTACTTCTTCAGAGCAAACGATCTGCAAGAACCTGAAACAGAGCCCTATTTCTTTCATCTATCTTGCATCTTATTGCTCAGTGCATTTAGAAATGTCTTGACCACCTCAAGGACAGGCTTGTTTTCCTCACACTATTCAGTTTCAGGGAGAGGCTGGGTATGCGGCCTCCTCCAGGCTTTCTGATGTTCCCAAATGTTACTTGAGGTGTTAAAGGTTCACAGTGGGGAGAGCACAGTATGACACTGACATTGCTTCTGCCAGCTCTTCCCAGAAAAAAAGCATGGCCATGGTCATAAGATCATGGAATGGTTTGGGTTGGAAGGGACCTGAAAGTTCATCTGAGGCTCAAAGCCATGGGCAGTAAGACACGTTCCCTTGAGGAGGTTGGGGTGAAGATGGAGCCCAGGTGCTCCTGTTGTGTATAGCTGTCTGAGCCCAATCTCTGGGGCTGTGGCCCCTTGGCAAGTCCTCCTCTAAGTGAATGCGCCACTTACTGCTGAATATGGGAATATGAGTTGCCTTCCACATTTAGCTTATGTCATTTGCCTTGGGCTAGACCCTTTGAGGGTCAGTGCTTCCTAGATGGGAGTCTCACTCCTCCTTGGGAGTCTGTTGTGCTGCAGATTCAAGCAGTTAGAGGTGACTCTGAAGATGTGACTTCTCCGTGTGTCATTGAGGAGCTGGAGATTGCTTTGGGTGTTGCAGCAGTGTTTCTCTAGGTGGGTGTGGAAAGGAGAGAAGCAAATTTCTTCACAAAGCTTCAGAGTGACCTTCAGTATATCTGGGGCAAGGCTGTTGGTTTGACCTAGCTGCTAGGTTCATTAACAAACTCGTTACGGGGCCTATCTGGAAGAGAGACATGAACTTCTTTTTACAGATGTGATGGATTTCTTAATTTCCAAAGATAAACACAATTACTAGAACTCCTCATTACCCATAAATTATCTTCCTGGAGAATGGTTCCCTGGGATGGAAGATCTGCTCTGTCAGAAGTTTAGGGAATCTCAAACCAAGCAAACAAACACACAAACTCCATCAAACGAGGTAGAAAAACTAACATAATTAGGTCCCAAGAGATGCTTATTCCCAGCTTAATGTAGAAATCAAGTCAATACAATTGAATACTTTAATATTGACTGAATTGTAATACTTAATGAAGTATTCATATTGCTCCTCTTTCAAAAGAGTTTCAGCTGGTTGTTATATTGGCTTTTTAATCAATGCTTTAATTATATTGCTGCTCTAATTTCATAATAAGCTTGCATAAATGTAGGTAGCTCTTCTATATGCAGAAAGCAATAGGAAAACCAAATAGGAAGCCAAATAAGAAGAATATGCTTTTCTTGTTCTGCAGGAGAGATACAGATTGTGCTATTTACACTCATTTACTCTTGCAAAGGAAAAAGGCATCTGGAATTTGTACTACTCAGTGCCCATGAATTCTTTATTTGCTGCTTAGGTCAGCTCTGCCTCTGACTCCAGTGAAAGATTTGTGAGAAGAAGAACTTGGGTCAACAATGTCTTATCGAGTTATTGATCAGATTCTGAAAAATGAGGTGTTTGGATATAATGAAGATAAATGGAAATCCTCCCAAAAATGAGAAACATTTAAGCTTATCCTTGGGCCAGCCTCTGCCTTACCTGCTGTCATTTCTGTTGATGTCAGCTCTAACTGAAGGGATGAGGGAGAGTGGTGGGAAAACCTCATCTGTGCCTTAAACAGGAGCTGTGTGTTAAACAGGAATATTTCTCCTGGTGTTTGGGACACTCACGGATTCATACAGGCTGGGAAGAACCATTAGGAGTTTTTCAGTCAGTTTTAACTAATAGCTGAAGAAATAGGGAGAGGCTTCACGTGGTTAAATGTGAATGGCTACATCTGAGCTTGTCTTCTTGTATGAGCAGCTGTGACTCTGTAGAGTATAGGGCACAATTTGGATGAACAGTTCATTAAACTGCTTATTAAAGCTGCCAACATCTCCAGTGTCACTGTAGCCTCCCCTAATAACCAGTGGACTTTAACAGTGTGACCTGGCTGCCAGTGTTAAGACAAACTCCCAGAGGTGAAGATATTTCTATGCTGCAGTTGGAATAAAACGGGGAAGTTGTCTCCCATGCCAGCTACCTCCATTCCTTGAGCAACCTATCTCTGTGGCTGTAGTTCAGTGGGACTGGGGGCAACATGAGGCTTGTGGCAGCCTCCGAGAGGCTCCTGACTCTTGTACTTGCTATGCAGCAGGATGCACACAGGTGTGTGCAGTGTATTTCATGCTGCAGATGCTAACGAAGAAGTAATTCCTCATCCTATTTTAAAGAGAGACAGCAGGAAGGCAGATTACTATTTCTAAGCATGTTTTTGTAGATGCTCAGTGAGGATGATTGCTCCTGGTCTGGATTAGTGCAGAGTTATGAGCCACAAACTCTGCTCCTGAACCTCACCTTAGCATACCAGAGAAGTGAACAATTTCCCTGAGATACAGAAGGCATCATTGTTTTGGTGAAAGGCAGTATATAAAGCTTCATGGTGAGGTCATGTCTTGGACTGGAGTGTGTTTGGAAGGCCACAAGGATGCTGTTATCCCAGGATTTCTTTGTCATACAGTAAGACCTTTACAAAGCTGGACTGTTTCGGTACAAAGCATTTTCATTTATGAGGTCACTGTGACTGGAAGGATTCTGGTATCACCGGGGTCACAATAACTTCGATGGCACATTATTTCACACTTAGAAATGATGCAGACAGAAGTGGATTTGTTTTGCCAATGAGATAAGGTGCCCCAAAAGTATTAAAAAATGTCAGTGAATGTATAAATCAGATGGCTGGGACTGTAAAAGGATGTGTTCAACAGCTTTTTGGAGCTGCCCCCAGCCGATGCTTCTACATCTGTTCATCATCGTCTTCTGTCAGGGTGAGGAGACTGTGAGCTGTAAAGGGATAACAGTTTGCCTTGCAAGAATGCTTCATTGATTTTTATTAACACTGGATTAGCTCTACCTGCTGGTATATGCTTAGCTCAGCCTGGGGCATTCTCTAACAATTTCAGCATGAGTGTTCAGAGCCAAACCTAGTGAAAGGGATAAGTAAATAAACATCACTGAGCTCCCGCTGCATGCTGTATGGAAGGTGTCTTTATGGCTTATTTTGAAGGCAGCAGCATGTCAATATTTCATAAACCCAAGTTAGAAAGAATTAAATGTTAATCCTTCTTTGGGAGCGTGGCGTTGGCGTAATTGCAGCAATAACAACCTTTGTGGTAGTGCAGTGCTTTCTGCTAGACCGGGTTAGTAGTTCAGCGAGTCTGTTACAGAAACACTGTGTTTACCCAGGCTGCTGGAGGTTGCTTTGGGTTTCTTGAAAGCTGGAAATGATTTTAACTTTGCCAGCTTCTACACAAAGGAGTCTTTTCATTCGTGCAAGTTGACTCCATGATTTGGTCAAAAATACTGCAGTAATTGCAATTGTGATGTGAACTCCAGGTTCCTGCCTGACAGATGTCAGCACTCCATACCCTGAATTCTTAGAAGCTGTTTATCATGGCAGCACTGAAAGTGCTTTCTCAAGAAATAGCAATGATTCCTTAAACCTGTTGAGGTTTAAGCCCAGCCGTAATTCAGAACCACACAGCCTCTCTCTCACTCCCCCCCCTTCCATCGCCCTGCTCCTGGAGGGATGGGGAGGAGGATCAAAAGCATGTAACTCCCACGGGCTGAGATAAGAACAGCCCAGTAACTGAGGTATAACACAAACCACTGCTGCTACCACCGATAACAATAATGACAAGGGAAATACAAGGGAAGAGAATACAACTGCTCAGCACCCCCTGACCCAGCTTGACCCAGCAGTGATCTCTCCCTTCCAGGTAACTGCCCCCAGTTTATATAGTGAGCATGACATGGTGCGGTATAGAACACCTCTTTGGTCAGTCTGGGTCAGGTGTTCTGTCTCTGCTTCTTCCCAGCTTCCCCTCCTCCCTGGCAGAACATGAGGCTCAGAAAGTCCTTGGTCAGAGTAAACATTACTGAGCAGCAACTGAAAACATCGGTGTTATCAGTGCTGTTCCCAGGCTGAGAGTCAAAAACACAGCACTGCACCAGCTACTGAGAAAGAGAAAAATGACTGCTACTGCTGAACCCAGGACATACCCCAATATGCTATCTACCTCTTTCTCTGAGCCTATTGCTCATACCAGTCTAAGCAAATACATATGCTCAAGCTTTTGGCTTTGGCACAGTGTTGTCCCTCTTGAATTGTTTCTTCTTTTCTGTCCTCTGAACCGATGTGTGTTTTTCCTCTTTATAGGGGACAAGCATGTTAAAATAATTGCGAGTTTAATTTGTCCAAGAGGCAGTGAATGTTGTGCTCAGTTTCCAAGTGAATAGGACTGTAGCTAATTGATTTTAAAAAATGCTCTCTGAAATTGCGTTTAAGAAATAATAAATATTCAAAGTAGGTGGTTGAAGAGCTTCAGGATTCAAGTGTGGGTTATGCACTTGCAAGTGCATTCTTTTTTTTGGCAGGACTATATTGACAGGTCCTAATCTGGAGCCTGTTTCTGGAGCTTTCTTTCACCATAAGAAGCTATTCCCAGTATTTCTCAGGCTTTCAGATTCTCTCTGGTTTGAAGTGAGAGGAGACTCTGAAATTGGCGCCAGTTCAGTAGGACCTCATACAACATGGTAAGAAACAGCATCCTCTCTCTCTCTGATCATATAGCTTATGATAGTCATAGTCATCAGCTTCTTCACTCATCTTTCTTGATTCATCTGTTCACAAAGTCTCCAGGCTCCTTGAACACACAGAAAAAGGGTTCTTTAGAAGAGTGAGAGAGTGAGAAAAAGTTGAAGTGTCTTCGGGTGCATGTCATGTTTGCCTCTTCTGACCATACAATTTCAGAAACAACCATCCCTTGGTTTCACTTTCGAGTCTTACCTTCAGCCCAGAGTCAAGGACGAAGGAGAAATCCACCGGTTTTCCAAACACCTCCTACATGCAGGATGCTCAGTCAGTCCCATCCCTTTGGTACCAGGGAGGCCTGTGCTGCTCTCTAGCTACAGACTATAAGCTGGAGATGACACCACTTGTGGGGTCTCTGTATCATAGTTCAGTTTAGAAATGAGGCACTTTTTGCTCTTGTACACTGGGGGAGGAGGTTTAAGGAATCACTTCTTAATCATAGCCAGGATGCTTGGTGTTTCAGAATCGGTCCCTTCATCACTTACAGTTTGTCTGGTTATTTAATGGCAAGGGCTCATGGAGCACTCAGTCCATTTCCGGGAACCTGAGAAAGCATTTCTTCATCAAGAGAGTGGTCAAACACTGGAACAGTCTTCCTGGAGAGCTGGTCAATGCCCCAAGCCTGGAGGTGCAGCCTGTATGCGCAGACATGCCAGGCCAAAGGATGAGCTCCCCGATTGCTCCATGCAGCCAATGAGAAGGGTGCTCTTGCTATTCAATGCACATATCTTGCTGAACATGCAGATGAGCTTAATTTGTATTTAATCAGACTCTGCAAACAGTAATCACTTGAGAAGTTTTTCCATATAACATGCAGTGATTACCCTTATTATAGAGGTACTGTTCGTACTGACAGCATTGTGGTCTCTCAGCCCCTTCATTCAAAATCCTTCACTTCAGAAGGTTTTAAGGCTTTCTAAAACATACCCTGCAGGCTGGAACTCGTTGAATCTAGAAATGGCTCAGTTGCAGCCATGCTCTCGGTCGTGTTCTCCTTGGGACTCAGATTCCTCTGAGAGCCCTGTTTTGTCCCTGCAGCTGTACTCCACCATCAGTAAGCATTTAAAGTAGCACTGCTGGATGCTCAAAAGCTGAGGTAGGAGATACTGCTTCTCAAGGAGTTTTGCAGCTCTGTCTCTGAGCAGTCACAGGACACTGAAGATTTGCTAGCCTGCACTATCAGCATCATGGTACAGGTTCTTAGCCCTATGATTATGCTGTTGCATTAATTTCTATCTCTGTAGTGACATGTATGGTTGTCCTGTGATTATCTCAGCTTTCTGTCATTATATGGTGAACTCTTTTTAACAGCTTATTCTAAAACCAGCTCATTATGGGCAAGTGAAAAGCTAGACAGAAATTGGGGTTAGAAGACATTTATTTATTACAGCATGACAGGCTTGCACTTGGCATCTTCAGTTTGATACTTACATGCTGTTGTAACATTGCATGTGCTGGTGGCACATGCAGTGGCTTTATCATCTTATCTTTTGGATAGGTGATGGTGGAACAGGACCTTTTTCGTTAGAAATGATATTATAGGTAAAATCTAAAGGGGTTTCAGCCATTCCTTACTGTTCCTTGACCAAATCTCTGTATCCCTAGCAGTTCACAGAATCACAGACTGGTTTGGGTTGGAAGGGACCTTAAAGATCTTCCTAATATCCAATCTCAATCTTCCCTCTGTCAGCTTAAAGCCATTCCCTTGTCCTGTCACTACAAGCACTCATCGAAAGTCCTTGCATCGCCTTCTTTCTTTCCTCTTCCGAAATTTCCCTAACCTTAGCAGCTGATATGAAATCATCGCAGCCCCTGAATAGAGAGACTCCTTTCTGAGTAAAGACCAAGAATGGAAATTTCTGTTTGAGAAAGTCACAAAAAAGGAGAAGTCGGGAGCCTGATGTGTAGCATTCAGCAACCTCAGTGCTGGAACAGCAATCAGCATCTGCTGTAATTACTTTCTATAGAACTTTATAAATGTGCTGATAATTTTTGGTAGGAAGAAGAACAAATGGGAAAAGATCTGGAAGATATTCTTGGTGAATTTTTTAATTAAAATGTTTTTGATTTTTTAGAAACTCTTAGAGAAGCAATTAAAACAAGATGATATTAGTCTATACTTAGACAGGAAAGCCTTGCCAGGATTAACTAGCATGTACCAAATAAATTACTGCCTCTGGATTTGCATTAGCAAACCCTTTCTGTAGACGTTAATCAGGAAGGAGTGTGTATTGAGTGTATGAGATTGTAGCAGCAAAACCAGCCTACAGGGTCATAAGAAGACTGTACCTACCTGGAGGAAAAGTGGTGTCTAACCAAAGGCACTCTGACAGTTTTGAGCTTCGGGACCCCAGTGACGGCAAGAAGTTTTAGGTGAGGCCATGCCTGATTTCCATTCAGAGTGAGGAAGGCCTTATTTCTTCAGCACTTCTGTTTTGGTAATTAAATTTGAGGCCTTGGCCAGACTCCATTTAAACAAAGCAAAGAGCCAGGGTGTGAAATACTGTGTTGTATGATGACCTAATCCAAATCCCACTAAGTCTGGGAATGTTTCCACTGACACCCCAGGAGCTGGATTAGATCCGCATGGCCATTCCTGGCCATCGCCAATGCTGGCTCCTGCAGCAACAGGAACCTGAAATCTTCCATTGAGGCACAGCTGAAGGATGGGGCTTTTGGTTGGTATCCTTCACCTGTATTTCTCTATTGAATGGAGAGCATTAAACAACACTAAACAGGCTTTGGTAGAGCTGGAGCAGCACTCATGTTCATGGGCTCATTATGGTGGGATAAAGCAGCAGTTTGATCTCAGTTCAAATTTGGTGTGCTTTTCTCTTTTACAGTTTATTTTCCTCCTGCAGCCAGTGGTATCATCCCAACCTGTGCAGCATGGTGTTCATCCTCACTGAGGGCTGATGGGCAGAGGGAATGCATACTAGCAATGATGCCAGTGAATTTCAATTCTGAGCTATTCTGGTGACTGAAATACAATGTACAAACCTGTGGTTCCACTGAGGATATTGAGGGCAATGATCTGCATGAGAATGCTGTTTCCAAAGGAGAGTTTCTCCTTCCAGCAGAGAATTTAATCACTCATTCATTTCTATGATAAATACGTAGGAATTCCTCAAATACATTTGATTCATTCCTGTAGTGAATTCAAGTTCATTCCTAACCCATTCATTAAAATACGCTCCACTTACATAATGTAAGAGGTCAACTGGAGTATACAGCACCTTTTTGTAAACTATTAGATCACCAGATTTCTAAACATCAGTTTCCTGCATCGCTTGCTTTTCAGTGGTAATCCATGCATAGACGATTACTCATACCAAAAGCTGTGATGGTTCCAGGAATGAAGAACAGTATCTGAGCCGCCAGGCTGTTGTCCAAGTAGTAGCAATTAATAAATAATGTGAGCCCGTGTAATGGAGTGTGATATATCTCGTTGTCTGGGGAAAAACACTCATTTTTAAGAGCTCAAACAAAGGAATCAGAAATGCTATTTTTGCAGAAATGGTCTGGTCTAGGGAAAGCATCACAGCTCCTTTCCAAGCACAAGGCAGAGGTGATGCGCTGCCTATGGACATGGTGGGAGCTTTGGAGGCTTACCACTGGGAATCGGGTCCATATGGGTGAAGAAAACTTGCCTATATCAGCTGTTTCCTTTTAAGCTTTAATTAAGACACCATTATAAGCAATTTTGGGGACCCTAATTAATCTCATTTTCATCTTCCGCAGGCAAATGTCTGCAGGACACAGTGGCCTAGTAGCTGTGGAGAATATTCCACAGTGCAATGAAGAGACCTGGATTTGCTTGCAGTGCAGCAGCTCCTCAGGACGCGAGTGTGGTTTAGCCTTACTCATGGTACAGAGACTTGGCAGTAGAAGAGACAGTATTAAAACCTGTGTCAATGTCTAGCTCCCAGCAGCAACACACTGGACACAAGCCCATCTGAGCTCAGGGAATCGGGCTCTGAATCTCTGGTAGGTATAAGAAAAAAGGGGTTTGATTTTTCTCAAGCAAGTGCCATAAAAGAGTACCTGGTGTGACCTTTCTCTTCTAGATCTGCCTGTGGTGCCCACCAACCACACCAGTTGTGGCTTCGATTTACACTTCCAGAGGGTAAATTCACTTTCTGTCTTTGGCATGCTAATAAGTCCTTGTGCATCCGTGTCACTCTCAGAGTGTTGATTCTAGCTCTGAACAGCCAAGGCACCTGTTCAGCCAGGAGCTCTTTCTGTAGTAACATACTTTAAAATATGTAAATCCATTTTCAAATGAAAATACCCCCCCCCCCAAATGTTCATGTATCCCACAGAAGGAAGAAAGCGTTTCTGTCCTAATATTCTATGCAAATCTAGCTTTTGCTCTTGTACTTGGGCATGAATAAATATCAATGACTTCTTCAGAATAGGGGAAAAAAGAAACTTCATCCTTCATCAAAAGAAAAAAAACCTTTATTTCTATTGCATAAATAATGGTAAAATTAAAATATTTTTATACAGATTATATATTTACAGTAGTGTTTGGTTAGAGGAAACAGCCGATACATATGGCATTCATTTTCCTTTATACACATCTTTATACACTCAGGTAACTTGCAATAACAGGATTTAGTTAAGTTGCATGCCAAGTTAATTTATATTAATATTTACAGTATTTTGTACAAAGTTTTTTGTGTTTCTGTTATTTTTTTTACCATTATGCTGCTGACTTTGTGAATTGTCTTTAATTAAAATGCCATGTCTTTTTTTAACAAGCGAAAAAATGGTCACAGTAAATGAACAGTAAATGGCTTGAAAACAGTGAGGGATGAGATTATAACAAAAAGGAGATGCATGTATTAGTGAGTAACTGTCTAGAGATCAATCAGGAGGCATTGATTACTTCGATCCTAGTACGGATTAAATGGCAACAGGCTGGATTCTGGGCTTATTATGGTCGAAGCCAAATAACTCTAATGAGTTACTTCTGATTTAACCTGGAGTCCACAAGGAACTTCATCTCTCTTCTATCCCCCAGCCCAGTTAAAATCTAAGAGAACAATAGCTGCTGCATGAAGCTGAAATAACTTTGGCTCCACTAAAAGAGATGGCAATCAATGTAATGCTGTTCTTGGGCTGGTGCAATGTGAATACAGAAGTGTGTATTTGAAGACTGATGTCAATCGGCAACCCTGGGGGCCTGATGCTGCAAACACATCGGTTTGGGTTTAGAGGGTCAGCTCACAAGAGAGGTAAGACATGCCTGAGTGCTGGCAAGACCAGAGGGTTGGCTACTAGAGCAAGCTCAATAGCTTCAAATGGGATGGTCAAATGTCTACTTGTTGGCTGATGAAGACAGAAGACCAGCTGTTAAAGGAAAGTTGTAGTATGGATCTCGCATAAAGCTTTGTCAAAGCAGCAGGGTTTGAAGCTGCTTATTCATGATGCTGGCAAAGGCTGGCTGTGTACAGCTGCAGAAACTAACTGAATGGAAAATGGCAATTTCATTTAGTGCTCCTCAAGGCTGCACAGAAAACTTGGGTCTTGACAGAAAATAAAAAAACCTACATTATTTTCATCAACACACTGTCAAGTGCCGATCTTTAGATCCAGAGGATTTCCTATTTCTGCTTTCTCTCTCCTCTCCTTGTGTCTGGGGCTGAAATTCTTTCCTAGTGAAGATGACAAATTGAGGCAGTTTTCCAGACTTCTGCCTCTGGAGAGGTAGGAGCAGAGTACTCTTCCAATTAAAATGTTGTTGTCAGATTTTCTGTCCATCTTGCTCTTGGTGAAGCTTCGGCAGTTCCCAGAGCTACCTAAAACATCCTTCTTGAACTAGAGAAAAGCAAGATCCAGTCCTGATACCAACTGACAACATACAGAGATGAAAATGTTGTGAGCCTTTTCTTTTTCTGTATTTAATTCCTGGGGTAGTAATAGATTTTAAGTCATGCCAGGGAAATGTAATTGCGCTGTGAGATCACAGTGCAGTAAAATAATAGACTGAAACCCAGCAGGTTCTGTACATCTTCATCTGTGGAATGTAACCATGATTCAGAGCCAAGAAAAAAAAAGATACTTCATCAGATCCTCATTTTAAAGTGTTGGTTTTTCTTCTTTCAAATAGTCATCCATAAAACAGAAACTAAATAATTTATTACACGGGTGGATAAAATAGGGAACTTCATTCTTAGTGATCTTAATGTATTCCTCCTACTGCTTCTCTCAGCTATAAGTCTGACTTGGGACTGTGCACCTCTTGCTTTTGTGCAATGACAACCCTTTGCAGCACCGCTTGCTCTGAGCACATGCACACAATGGAGGGAGTCTTTTTGTACCAAGAGCAGGGGCAGGTAGCTGGGTCTCCTACCACCTCCCTCACTTCTGCTTACAGAAGACCCTTGTCCTGTGCCTGCTGACAGTAACTGGCATATTTGTGGGTACTTGTCAATCATGAAAATAATTGCTTTCTTTTTGTCAACTCTTTTAAAATACATAACCCCCAACAGTGTGAGGACCAAATTCTCCCTTACAAAGCCAGTCTTTCCCAGTTGCCCACACTGTTCTCTTAAGTTACTGTTGATGCTGTTTCTGATTATTAGAAATTATTTCTCAGTGGTGGACTCTTCAACAGAGTCAGATCCTATTGAAGTCCTTGGGTGGCATAGCCTGTCATGGCCACTGATGCACTTGTCCTGCCTGGGAACAACTCTACTGTGATTTTCTTCATGGCTGACCCTATGGTATAGCTTTGTACCTGTCAGGTAAGCAATGCTCCTTCAGCAGCTGTCACTGGAATTCATTTCTCTGTGGCTTCCAAAGTATTTCAGCATGCCACATGGCTGTTGTTCCCTCTGTCATCTTCTCCAGCAGCAGAAAATCAGGATATGTCTTCAAAGTTAAAGCCAATGGTTAGCAATGGTTAAAGCCAACAGCTATCATTGATGCAGCCCTGTTCTTACAGAAGCTGTAACCCAAATCCTTCCAATTAGAGATCGATCCCTACATGAAGGACCTGCCAAAAGTGCCCTCATCAAGCACAGCACAGTGCCTATGCTGTATTGATTTCAGTTGCTCCCAAACAAAACCAAAGCCTCCCTCAAGCTACAGTCATCACACCCATCTCTAAGCCTTCCCTGAGTATCACTCTGTTTAATTGCATGCACATTTTTGTGGCTAAAACAAGAGAGTTATCTTTGAGGTGCTCATAATTTGTTAATCCATGAGTTGAAACACTGTCCTGAGCTGCTGTTTGTCCATCCTTGGTGTGGCTGGTAGCCCATCTGGAATTGCTGCGTGTTGCTCCGACACAGTGGCACACATGTCACGAACAGCCAGGGTTGCCATAGCAATATCCTTTTCATACCAAATTGCAGTGCTGAAAAGACACTTAAATTCTCATGTAACTGGCAAGAGCATAAGTTTAGTGGTTATTCTGACAGCTCTACCTAGCACTGCTGCAGTCTGGGTATTTTTTAAGTATGTTAATTAGCACTTAAATAGTTTGGGGGGCTTTTTAAAGGATGGATGTGGGGTTTTTTATTTTCATTTCTTTGATTCTTCTACCTTCTTCCCCCTAAGCTTCAGGTTCCAATCAACATTTTACTGCTCTATTTTTACCTACTGTCTGTAAAAGCAATAAAAAGCCCTTTTTTTGCCTTCTTGTGCAGAGGGGAAAGAAAAGAAGAGAAATGGATGGTACATAAATGGAGGTAGGGAGGTAGGTTAGAGATGCAGGTCCAGTGCTGCTGGCTAGGAAGGATAGAAAGGTGTTGGTAGAAATGTTGTAGGGATAAGAAAGAATTAAAGGTCTTGGCCTAATCCATCCTGCATTGCCACCAGCTACCAGAAGTTCCTGACAGATTAAAGAAGAGATCTCTTCAAGACACCTTTAGATGGAGAAAGGCTGCTCTAGGAAGGAAAATGAGACCTCTGGCAAGACATGACACTGATTCATAGTGGATAAATTGGGTTCCCTACAGGAAAAGCAAACCCCAACCACCCCACCCCAACTCCAAGAGTTCGGTACAGCTCA
>JAOEHY010007843.1:0-13276 GCA_025447955.1 Psilopsiagon aurifrons
CCCAACACCGATCCCTGAGGGACACCACTCGTTACTGGTCTCCAGCTGCACATTGAGCCATTGAGCACAACTCTTTGTGTGCAGCCATCCAGCCAGTCTTTTATCTGTTGAGTGGTCCACCTATCAAATTGACATCTCCTACTCTTTGGCAACAAATGCAGGACACGAGTGGAAGAATTGTCATGACTGAATATTCCAACTTTTCTTTAGATTATAGCAGCAGTGTAATAACTGCTACCAGTACAGACATGATTCAATAGAGAATTAATTTCAAACAATGGAAAACCCTACCTGTTCTTCCTCATAGGTACCAAAATAGGGTCTAGTAATTAGTGTGACCTTTTGGACATTGCTCAAATATTTTCTCAGATTAATGACAGCTCTTGGCTGCACTGAGGACACTGAAGGAAGAGTGCACTGAAGAAAGCTGTGGGGATTAGCATCATTCCAAACAAAATCTGAAATATGTTTATTTAGGGAGACCAAAGGGAAGATAAAAATGGATCATTTGAGAGATAGATACAACCTGTTCACTCCAAAGAGCAAGAAAAGCAAGCAGATTGCTGCCCATGGTGATCAGGAGTCAGAAGGGTCTCTGACCACTTACTTTCTTGTGCATTTATGAGGGCAACACTCATTTGTACCAATGTGACTTGTCCAAGACGGCAAAAGTACTTGGGTATGAGAGCCAGAGCTGAGGCAATCCTGGCTCCTAGTCCTGCATACAGGACAGTACAGCTTTCCAGTCTCCTGCTTGTGTGCTTTCTTTTAGAAGCTCTCATTCCTAGCGGAATGAGCCCAGACTTAGGAGTTCTTTAATATTTTTGGACTCCACATATTTCCAAAGGGACCTGGAAAATCAACCAGCCTTCAGGTGATAGATCAAAGATTAACTTCTGTAAGAAAACCAAAAAAGTCACCTCCAATCATACATGCAAACTAACTTATCACACATTAAATTCTAGATGTCAGAAAGTAACTGTTGCAGTCCAAGTGTGCTGCCGCTCCCTTGGAGAGCCAAGTGATAAATCTGTACCTTTTGCAAGAGATGAAGCATTATCGTGCCCCAGTGGTTGACTCGCTCTGCTCTCATGAAAGTCAAACAAGGAGCCAGCGACCCTGGGAGAAGTCTTGCACTGGTCATTAACAAACAACTGGTAACATACCTGTAAGACTTGTTTAATGCTTACTGATAAATGTTGGTATATATTGCTAGCAAATTCTCTGAAAGGAATCCAGACTTTGAATGGACTGTTTCCTGCAGAGACAGTCTGACTGGGATTTTCATTCATAGACCTTTGAGGTTATTCCAATACGTCTGACAGTGCTATACACACCAGAGCTTCATTCTTCCCTCTCTTACACCATGTATATCAGAAGTAACTTCCAGACACAAAGCATTCTCACCAAGGAAGTGTTGAGATGCTGGTATGAAAAAATTGGGGGTTTTGTCAAAAAAATCTTTTTTTTTTCCCTTACAGTTTTCACCTGTTTCATATTATTTTTAATGGAAAATGCATGTGTTTAAAAACGTTTCTGCTTTTCAGGCTTATGGTAAAACATTTTGAAATTAGAATTTTGTCTGCAAGGCAAAAAAATTAAAGAAAAATCTTTGTAAGAAACTGAGCAATGTTCAGGATTCTTTCTAGAGCTTTTACCGAGGAATCTTGAAATTGATGAAAATTTAAGTTATTTTCTTATTGTTTCAATTGATTTTTTCAAATTCTTTCATCAAGTCTGTAAGTTCGCTGAAGTCTTAATGGTGCTATCCAAATAACAACACTGTTTACCCATATATTTTTGGATTTGCACTCAACTCAACTCTTACTTCACAACATCGTGGCAGTTCCCTTTGTCCCCACTGATGATTTAGCAGTCTCACAGGGGATAGGAGGGGCAAGCGGACTGACAGCATTAGAGGTTGTTGACGTCCAAGGCAGACGGTGTTGGGCTTTTTCTTCTTTTCTTTTTTCTTTTTTTCTTTTCTGTATCTTTTTCTTTTTTCACTTTTTCTCTTTTTTTCTTTTTCATTTTTTGTAATGGAGGATAGACCAAAACTAACAGTTTTGCCGTTGAAATGACTGCAAGATCCACTGAACAAATCTTCAGATGACCCCAGGTAACTGGTGGTGTTAATGTTGGAGTGTGGTCTTTGGGGGATTTCAGCATAACTTTGATTCTTGACATGGCAACTGACATCCTTGTTTCTTGCCAGCTTTGTACCCATATCATTTGTGGGGATGCCCATCAGGCTTTGACCCATGGTATGGAGATCACTGATTCTGAAATCTTCCCTGAAATGCCACTTCAATCACAACAAGGCAAATATTCTTCCTTATTCTTAATCCTGTGGTCAAGGTCTTTCAGTAGGAATTTATAGTATAACAGATCCAATTTATTTTAGTAACCTTCATACAAGTGCAAGGCACAGAACCGAACAATTCAGTCTGGAAGGGACCTCTGCAGGTCACCTAGCCCAAGCTCCTGCTCAAACCCATTGACCTGGGTCAACATTGAATTCAGACCTGGTCACTCAGGGCTTTGCCCTGCTAAGTCGTGAAAACCTCCAGCTACAGAGATTTTGAAGGTTCTCTGGACAGCCTCTTCAGTGCTTGACTTTACTGACAAATGGATGCATCTTAGTCATCTAGCCAGAAAAGGGGCTTATAAATAACTATGATCCATTCATAAGGGAAATGTTTGACTTGTGAACTCTGTACCATATCCTGTTGTATTTCAGATGCTGGGATGCCATTGGCATTTAAGGGATACATGGATCATTTATATTACGGCCTGCAGAGGAAATGATGCAAGAGCATCTTGGAATCTGAACATTCACTGGACTTTGCGAGTATCTGGGGAGACAGTCATGGGACATATGTGAAGCTGGGACATACAGGTGGCTGCAGCATTATGTGGTGCAATCACCTTCTACAGCTACCTTCTATAACGTGCTATGACTATTTTTAATGCTCGTTCTGGAAAAGGCTAATTGGCTTTTATCAAGCTTTCCCTTTTCTTTCAACTAGGAGCTTGGGGTTTCCATGGGCTGTTGCTATGTGTTTGGGTTCAGGTCAGCTTTTGGTGGGGCCACCTCTGACATTCTTTTAACCTGAGAACAACCATTTATATTTCTCTCCATCACAGTTACTTAAGGCAAGTGCAAAGGTACAGTCATTATTAACACATTTTACTCTAGGTAAAACGCCAGATATTTTAAAACACATGGATATTTCTCCCAGTCCTCAAGAAATCACCTCTTTTTGTGGAGTACTTGCCAGCTGCAGCCCATTTTAAATCTCCTATTTTGGAAAAAGGTAATGATTCTTTGACCTCAAGGGATGCTGGTTCAGATGCTGTTCCATCATTTGGTCTTTCTTTGGAGTCAATATCATGCATGAAAAGGTTTAAATTGTTTCCTGCTAATGTAAGATCAAAATCTCCAAGGTACTTTGTTTGTGCTGGACCTCCTGGCAGCTAGTTATATATGCGATCATGGACGGTTGCTTCAGCAGCCCGGGATACTGCTGGTTTAATTGAAGCTGCTCTCCAGTGGTCCTGCCCTTTCAGAGTACTGGAATACACTCCTGGTGATGGCTGCTTGGACTCATTGCTGAGGACTGAAATATGGGTCAGCTTTGCTGTCTGTTCTTTAAAGTATAGCCAGCTGGGGAGATCATTACGAAATATAAGGTAGGGCATATTGACAGTACTCGTATTTCATGTGGATTCTGCAAGTTCAGTCTAAGCTATGGAGGAATGTCTGAATGTTTCTGCTTTTTGGCCACATTAGGGGTGTCTTGTCCTCAGCTTTGGAAAGACAGAAATATTGTTGCTGCATATACTGTCTTCTTGGCTAGAAGGGACATATCTGGAGACTGTGATTCATCTTAAAAATACTGGTATCATTTTTAATACCTTCTTGCACTTGGAAAGCCTTGAGTTGGCTACAGAGTTGAAACGTGATTTCCAGCTATGTGCTTTGCATAAGTAATTCCCCCATTTATCCCGCGACAACCTGGAGAAGCATGACCCCAGAATCTGGCTTATAACTTATATACAGTACTCATGGTCTTTCTGTCCTGTAACAATATTCAGTCTAACAATGTCTTTTTTATATTGGGTACTTTTTAAGACACGGTAAAGCTTATATGATTCAGTCTAACAATGTCTTTGTTATATTGGGTACTTTTTAAGACACGGTAAAGCTTATATGACCCTTAATTCCATGTAAATCTCCAGCCTAAAAGTAGCCTAATCAGGCTTATGAATCCGTTTGTCCACCATTTAGTAGGTTTTGCAGTCACGGGCCCTTTGGCATACCAGTAATCTTCCAAGAGCCCAAGAGTGTGCGATTTCCTCTTAGAAATCTAGATCAGTTTTAGTCCTTTTCACATTAAGAAAGGCTTAAAATGTGGGCTTTTTTCCTTTCCAGTGATGAATTTGTTACACCCACTGTTGCTGTTCAATCATTTATTTCTACTGATTTTACTTTGGCATTGTATTCAGACTGGAGTGTCCTTTAATTATGACAAACCTGGTGTGAGAATGGTTGCTGAGTGCCCTCCTGGGTTTTGGAGAGGATAACTTTGCAGCACTTTTTAATACTGTTACTTAAATGCTGTATTTAACATTCACTCCAAAGTATTAAGTCTGGCTTTGTCTTGCACTTATTTGGGGCAGGGGGTTGGGGTAGGGTGGGAGTAGGGGGGTGGAGAGAAGGCCTTTAAATACCTCTGTGATTTCTCAGGGTATACTTATTCTTGCCTGACTGAACACATCTTAAATGACCTTTTCTTGCAGTTTCACCCCTGAGTTTTACTATAATGGTATTATTGCACCTTCTTTTCGCCTTTTCATGGAACCTTTTTTCCTGGAGTGTTTTTTTTTTGTTTGTTTTAATCATTCACTAGCACCTGCGTCATCTCCTGACAAAAGGCATATGCCCATTGTCACCTCTTCTCCAGCTAGAGCAAAGTTTACCTGCTTTTGCCCAGTAGGTCATGGCCCCTGACCTTTCTATCAATTGTGTTGCTGGATTTTAGGCTGCCCTGGTTTATCACTAGCTCTTCTCAACCAAGGGGCCCAGAACAAAACAGACTACATGAGTTATGCTCTTTGGAATCAGTGGGGCTGCTGGTGTGACTAAGTGCTCACCAACACGAGCCACAGCCTCATGCCTGAGTCCTGAGCTGTGAAAAGGGGAATGCTTTATGTCACTGATTTACTCAGGTTCCCTCAGAAGGTACCCGAAAATAGCAATTTGCTTTTTTGCACGAAGCATCCTGTCATGCACTCATGATTAATGTGTATACTGCCACTGCCTGGTCTCTTCAGTATTGCCTTCTACCTGGGGTTCTTTCATTGGGTACAGTATTTCTGCAGGCATTATTTCCCCCTAGCCCCCTGTCAACCAGAATAACAGCTACAAATAAGTGATACTGCCCATACTGGCGATCCTGACAGAAAACTTGGCTCTTGTTTTTCCTCAGAACCCTTCTCTGCATGTGGAGGTCAACTTTATGTGTTCAAAGGCATTTTATGGGAAAGGCAGTGGAGCACAGCAAGGAATGGAGGCAGCAGGGGAATTGCTCCCAGGTACTTAGGAAGTTGCACATTGATCCCTGTGCTGAAAATTACCCCTTTCACCACCCAGTGTTTCACTAGGGCTCTGCCATGAAAACACACGGGCTTACACCCTGCAAAAGTCACTGCTGGTGTTGGGCTAAGCCAGTGCCCAGGGAAAGAGCAGTAGGAGTTCTGTCTCTGATTTCAGTGCAAACGGGAGCAGGCCTTTCTCTATACAAGCTGTTTTCTTCTCTAAGTGCCATATTGTTCCTACACTATTTTGGTCTCTATATAATGAAAGGCTCCCTGTTGCTATGAGCTCCCTGTAGCAGCACTCTGGCTGGAAAGTGCTGTTAGTCTTGTTTATTTTGGCTACAACAGTTGTGCTGTGTTATATTACTACTCTCCACGACTTGTGTACATATTATTCCTTGATTCATTACTTGTAAGCACCAGGGGAGGTGCAGAGGCCAAAGGACCTTAAGAACATCAAGTTCCAACCCCCATGCAACAGGCAGGGACATCTCACACTAAACCATGTCACCCAAGGTTCTGTCCAGCCTGGCCTTGAACACTTCCAGGAAAGAAGCATTTACAACTTCCTTTGGCAACACCTTCCAGTGCCTCACCACCCTTACATTAAAGAACTTCCTTAGATCTAACCTGAACTTCCCCTGTTGAAGATTAAATCCATTGCCCCTTGTCCTATTGCTACAGTTCCTTATGAAGAGTCCTTCTCTGGCATCCTTGTAGGCCCCCTTCAGACACTGGAAGCTGCTCTGAGGTCTCCACGCAGCCTTCTCTTCTCCAGGCTGAACAGCCCCAACTTTCTCATCCTATCTTCATAGGGGAGCTGCTCCAGCCCCTGATCATCCTCATGGCCTCCTCTGGACTTGCTCCAACAGCTCCATGTCCCTTTTATGTTGATGTCCACAACTCCCCCAGCGTCTCCCCTCTGCTCTGCTGACAACCCATGAAGCTGTCTGAGGAAAGCCTTTGGACTGCTGTCATTCCTCCCCACTGGTGCTGCACAGTGTGCTGTTGTATGCAGATCAGAAGTGGCCATCAGATATCTGGCCGATCGCCAACACCATGCTCCATTGAGCAATATTTGGGAGCTCTTGTATATGTTGTTTCTTGCAGTTACCACTGGGCAAGCCCTGCAGGGTTCAGTTTGTTTCAGCTGTCACCATCAAAGCTGTAATAGTTTTGTAAAGCTCAAAGTTTTGTGAAGCTAAAGGTTTTCGGGGGATAGTGCTTGAGCAACCTCTATATACTTAGTTGTAAGTTCAAGATCTATTAAAAGGAACCATTCTGCTCTTTTGTCTCCTGTAAGCTGTATCACATTTGGCAGGAATGAAAGTACAATGGTTTCTTTGTATGTAATATATTGCCTAAAAAAAAGGTATGTGATTGGAATGAGAGAGGTGCTGGCTGCAGTTACTGCCCGACTAGTGAGGAACGCATTTTCTCTGATGCAGAACAATCGTGCAAGCTGAAGAAATGGTACAAATCAATTGACTTATTACATGTAAAAGTACTCAGGACTCTACTCACGTGACAGATAACATCCTGGTAAAAAGAAAGTGCTTTACCATTCCAGTGCACATGCCACTACCTGTTGTGGCTTGCTTTCTATGGTCTTTTCCTCCACATTTCTTGCCTTATTCTGGATAGTGAAAATCAAAATCAGCCTCACTTTTCACAAATGTCCTCGAGAGAGGTCCCAGCACTTCAGGCTCACAAGACCATACCAATTTGTTTCCACTATTTTTTTCAATTCCTCTGTAAAACCAAGAAATAGTTTATTTTTAAAGCTTAAAGCATCATTTCTCATGAAATGCACATTCAACAGCATCTCCCAGTAGCCTTGACTAAGAACATGTGAATGAGAGCCATACAGGTGAGGAAACCTTTTCCGTTTCTTTAGTTTCAAGATGCATTTCCACACACAATTGTAGGACACAGGATGCTGGGAGTAGGATAACAGATTGAGTCTCTTTCTCAATGGGGATTCTATTCATAAAGGAAAGATGGTGTACAGGACAGAACTAGATTATCCCACTTCATCAAAAATAATCCATTTACTCATGGTAAAAAATACCATTTGAAACACTGCTCTTCTCAGTATTAATAGAAAACATTAATTATAAATTGAAAAAAGTTCTACCACATGTTTGATTGTGTCATTTCTTGAAAGCAACTCTCCTACAGCAGGTGTAACCTGTGGGACACCAGTTTTGTCCTGGTGGACTTATAAAATCACCATAGTTGAGCTATGACTGTCCTACTCCAAACTGAAACCACCTTTTCCTTTCATGCTGAGCACTAGAATTGTCCTTTTCAGCACGTGTCCCACCAAAATGACTTTTATCAACCTCACCAATTCAGAAAACAGACGGTATGCATTTTGGCTTAACGTAGAACATATCTATATAAACCAGTGTTAAAATCACATGAAAAACATTAAAATTGCATTAATTAGAGGTAGAGTCTCTTCTAAATAATGATGTCAAAGCAGGGTCTAATGTAAACCATGAAATAATTTTCAACAACTTAGCTTCAGTCCCTCTAGAACTTAGTGTCTAAAGGGTACAACCTCTGAACTGCATCTGTAATGTCACCATTTATCTTTTGGGAAGTTTCTAGTAATTTTGCAAAAGCTGAAGCAAAAAAATAAATTCATTTTATTGAAATAAGAAACATACCTCATTGAACCCTTCTGTCTTTGGCAGTTTGGCATTGAACTATTTTGAGAATATCAGCGTTTTAAGTAATAACACAAACTTTATGACCATATCTTGGCTCAATATTGATTACAATTAATTATTTTGATTTGATAAGACCATAAAGTTTCTTTTCTCAATGTGGGAGTTTGGGTTCCTCTTTCACTTCTGATATCTTCCTAGAAACTTTATTCAACTTCAAAATTCAATGAGTCGTTTCACCCCCAGCTTTCTCATGGATTTATTCCTGGAATAATTTGTGACTGACATGATGCATGGGCTGAAAGAAAAAGATACTTTCCATGCCACAGAACTTCTGTGACAGTAATACATAATCCATGCATTTTCTACTCAATATTTAAGGCTTTCTAAACTCCGTCAGTAGCAGTTCCTTTATATTTTCCCATCTAAGTGGCTGTATCAAGTCTTATTGAGCTCTAGTTTCACAACATCGCACTCCACATTTCATGGTTGGTAAGGTCATAGCTTGCTCATGATAACATGCATTTGTGAGTTGTGTTTCTTCTTACCAATTTCAGATTGCCAAACAAAACCAGAAGAGCATGATCTACAATGGTAGTCAGTATTCAGATCTGGAGATGACTCAAATTGCAGATATAATTATGCCTGCCACTGTGAAGGATGTCTTGCAGCAAACCATTCACAAGCATTTGTGTCGCTGGATACTGCAGAGATAGACATCACTGCCCTTCACTGGGTAAGTTGGATTTGTATTTACCGCAGCAGCATGCCACTTGCCTAGAATCTTCCTAGAAATATCCTTTGGTACTCAAGCAGCACAACAGAATTTGTGAATTTGACTTGACTCTTTCTCAGCCATTTAAAAGTCCTGGGATCATATCCTGATTGCAGAAAAACCAGCTGAAAAAAGCTGCAGTCAAATTCTTCATATTTTCATCTTGTTTTGAATAATGGCTTTGAAGGACAAGCCCTTGTTGGCAAGACAATAAATTGCACTTTGGATTTTTATTAGAATCTTCCTGTTTTCTCTCTTCTTCTGAGAGTTCTGAAAATGAAGTATGTCACCACCATTCCTTGTGGTCTCTTGAAGAGTATCAGTGGCTCCATGATGACACGGGGAAACACGGAGCTGTCCAGATTTGTCTCAAGTCTTTTTCCAATTAGTGAATCCAGACTGTGTGAAAGCTTCCTCTGTGCGCCTCATCAAAAGAAGTTTGCAAAACAGTAACAATGAAGTACATTGCCCCCATTAACATGAGAAAAACAGGTCCACTGAAAATCATGAAACTAGGATAAGCATAAAGGCAAGCTTGTTTTTCTGAAGTCATGCACAGGAAGACCTCTAAGCCATAGCTGATGAGGTGTTTAATAGTGGCAGGCAATAAGCATTTGGTTCTTGTTGCAGACGACACCAGAGATATGTCAGTTCTACAACCAGCTAAATTTAATCCACTTGTTGTTGCAGGTCCACTCCCGTCCTTTTTAATCAGCCATGGTTCAAGTGATTCCATTTCTGCACTTTTAAAATCTATACTTTGGGATTTTTCATTTCAGTCAGTCACTGATCACTTAGTAAGAATGGCACAGGATTAAAGCATTAGACCTACACAATACCAAAACATGTAGCTGGCCCCTGGCTTTTGTGTAGCCACTTGTTCTGTCTAAAAGCTTCTAGGATGCAGCAGATGGGAGAAAGGAAACAGCCTTCACCTGATCTGTTCATTGCCCAGAAAACAATTGCTTTTATGCTTTGCTTATATAACCTCTGCTTTCCTGCCTCAGCCAGGGATCCTGACAAGGATGACAAGGCAAATAAGATGCCAGTTGGTGGCCCCTTGACCCCCAGGGCTAATTGCAGTGGGGTCAGAGACTCCATGATGTCTGGCCTCTCCCCCCTCCTTGTGCAAGGAGCTCGTGGAAAACCCACAGGACAGGGAGAGGAGCAGAACCACAGGCAGACCTCCGGAAAACATCCCGAAGTATGGGCAGTGGAATCTGCACCCACCCCCCCAGCAAGACCAGGTTGCTCCTATGCCACTTGCAGGAACTTGACCACAAGACACAGAGCAGCCCAAGCTTCTCCAAACAGCAGCTTCCTTTGCCCAGCAATGCTGAGACCATGCTAGGGAGAAGACAGGGCCCTTTGGTCTACCTGACATCAGCCACACAACATGCCCAGGATGGAGTGAAGATCTGCAGACCTGGAGCTGATGAGACCAGGTCAGCCCTCTGCTTGTCCGTCTCTGCCCTCCCTTGATCCCCATGGGAGCTCAGAGCATCTCTCCACAGGCACCATACCCACAAACACAGAGAGAAGGCATGAGGAATCCTTGAGCAGAGGTGAGAAAGGCAGTTGGCATCTTCTGGGAGAAGTGGTGGGAGGCAGCCAGCCAGGCTGCTGGAGGAGCAGCAGGAGCTTAGCCTCAAGCTAGTGTACAGAACTTGCTTTCACACTAATGGAGTTCCCACTTGTGGAGGCATTTACTTCCCAGAGAGTAAAGGAGTTGGTACTTGTCATGTGAAGAGATGCTAAATACAGCCTTGTCTAACAAAAGCTAGGTAATGACCTGCCAGCCAGAACCATTGGAAGGGGATGGTAATCCAATCCTGAAGAGGTTGAACAATGAATTATCAGAGAACTGTTCCTGCTGTAATAGTCAGTATAAAAACACATTGTTATATATAGCTATATATATATATATACATAAATAAATGTGCATGTTATTTAATTCTACCCACCTTCTCAAAATCAACAAACAAAAAAAGCTGAGTAAACTCTTGGTGTGGTAAAAACTGTAACAATCGAAATGTGAAATCCACAAAATAGACTGATGGTTCAGTCTGCTGCTCAGATAGACACTTTATTCTAGACTGAAACAATATTCCAGTTACAGTCTTAGATAAATACAACTGAATAAGGCTGTATTTGCATGCATTTCTAGACTGAGCATTGCTAGAGACCAGCTTGGATGTAGACCACAAGATTTGCAGGAGGCAGCAGTACGTGGTCTATGAAACAGCTGATGGAAAACCCTGGGAAATTTGTGTTCCCTTTCACCAGTTAGAGAATGAATGAGATGCAGAAAAGAAGCATCAGAACATGGGCGCTCAAGAGGCAGTCCAGTCACCATCTGTAGGTAAAAATCAGTGGAGGATACAAGATGATAAGTGGACCTTTTTCTGAAAAGTAAGCTGAAGGATGCATAGCAAGGGATCCCAGAGGCAATGAGTGTGGGTTGGTGTGAGCAGCTCTTCCAGCCCCATAGCCCTTGCTTACTTCCTGGACACCCTCCTGAAGGAGGATGTATTATGGGTGGGAGTGAGCAGTGATATGATCTGGCTGTTCTGGTGGGCTGGATCTGGCCTGTGGATCCTTATTTGGCCACCTCTGGGGTACAGGATCCTTTGAGGTCCATGCAAGCCCTATAATTCTCTGTATTTTCAATAAAGCATCCAACATGACATGAGTTAGATCTAGCAGAATGCCGGCAGAATGGATTGCTGTAGACTGCTGCAAGGTGTGAAGAGGACACAAACCTTGTTACCATCATTTAGCATTGTTCAAAGGCAGTAAAGACAACAAGAGAGTATAAATATCTGTCTCAACGCATTAATGCTTAGACCGTAAGTACCTATGGTAGCAGCATCTCAGAAACAATGCACAGGTAGGCGCGTTTCTAAGTCACGCTAGGCAATCCAGGACTTCCGTGATTCCACTTCTAATAATGGCATAGTCACAAAATCTTATCTGCTAAAGCACTTCCTAGAGCAAAACAAACCTTAATCCTGAGTTGTTTCCTAACAGTTATAAATGCTTAGTTTAACTATTGCTAGATGCTTTCATCAGACAACGTAAGAGTGAAACTTACTGTATAGGTAAATAGTAACTCCTGTCTTTTCTGGGTATATACTAAGGGCTGCAAGTGAAAATAGAGGCTTCCACAGCAATTTAAACAAGGAAGTGAGACTAACTCAGACTTCTAGTACAGGATTTTTTCATTTTTTTTCTCTTTTTGTTTATTTGAAAGCTGCTGTCACATCAGGAGCAAGTGGCTAGACTAAGGTCACCTACCTCGCTCTGCAGGGTTCTATGACGCTATAAAGTGCCTGCTTATCATATCATCTTGTGCAGGATTAGGCATCAGATTGAAACATATAAGTTACCTGATTGTAAACTGCTGTAAATGGATATTTGTTGAGAGCAAGGGGCAAGTTTGTTGCAGGGAAAACTACTAGCAAGAGGTTGTGAGGAGTACATGGCAGGTACCTTTACATTTTTCACTCTGCTGGTTTACCTCCCTTCTGAAAACCTCTCTTTGGTCCTTGTGGCATGTAAGTGACACCACCTTACAGGCCTGCATGCTTTCCTTTCACACAAACATGGTAATTTCTGTCACCTGTGTGTAACTAAGTCACGCTGCCCCTTGCCCTGGCTACCTGGGAAGCCTGGCTGGTTATTTCATAGCCACCATAGGAGGTGTGAAAACAAAAAACGTGCTTGAAGAAGTAGGACTACATCCCCTTTGACTCCAGCTGCAGACTTCAAGGAACCCAAACTTATTTTAGTGGCCAAATGCAACAAATTTGGATTTGGAGAAGGCTGAGGTTCTTAATGACTTCTTTGCCTCTGCCTTCATTGGCAAATACTCTGACCACACCACCCAAGTCTTGGAAGGCAGACACAGGGACAGTGAGAATGAGGACCCTGGGCCCACTGTAGGAGAGGATCTGGTTCAAGACCATCTTAAGAAACCGAATGTACACGAGTCCATGGGACTGGATGAAATAAATCCATGGGACCTGAAGGAAATGGCAAATGAAGTTGCTAAGCCACTGTCCATCATATTTGAAAAATGATGGCAGTCAGGTGAAGTTCCCGATGACTGAAAAAGGGAAATGTAACCCCCATTTTTAAGAAGGGGGAAATGGATGAGCGGGGAACTACAGAGCAGTCAGCCTCACCTCTGTGCCTGGCAATATCTTGGAGCAGATTCTCCTGG
>JAOEHY010007845.1:0-10629 GCA_025447955.1 Psilopsiagon aurifrons
ACCACCCTTACAGTAAAGAACTTCTTCCTCATATCCAATCTAAACTTCCCCTGTTTAAGTTTGAACCCATTACCCCTGTCCTAGCACATGAAGAATAGTGCTTAAGATACAGGGCTTAAAATGAAAACCCAAATGAAATTCAGTCTGTACTTTGTCCTTATGTGGGTGGCTTATAAAGCATGTGTATGCATTTTTTCACATAGGATAAAACTGGGTTTCCGATTGCTCCAAAGAATAGTTTTGGCAGCAATTATGCCTGTCAAGAACGCTTGCTCAAGGAATGTACTTAAAGGGGAATGAAGAGAAATAAGCTTCTTTAGTGATCTCCACTGTCAGAGCAATTCATGTTATAGTGGCAATGCTAAATCTTACACAGGGGCACTTCTCTTCCACGTTTGTATCTAATCCAGAGTAAATGCAAGTGGGGTTCCAGTGATTGCTGTGAGTCAGCATGTCCTGAACTACCCAGCTGACTGAGGGTCTGTGCAGCAGATTGTGTGTTCCAGCAGGCTTTGTCCTAGGCCGGCTATCTACTTGCCTTCTGTAGTTCTTTATCTTGTAATATCCGTTATTATTTTAATTAGCTGTACCTTCTGCAAGCAATCCTCTCACACAAATTAGTCACACTTTACTGGTTGCCACAGGGCAGGCTGTGATAACTGAGCTCAAATGTTCTTTCAGGTGACAAGTATCTACCCTGTGGTGAACTCGAATGCAACTTACTGGAACTAGATGAGCTTAAGGTCCTTTCCATCCCTATTCTAAGATTCTGTTGTCTTTAACAGTTGAAAGACTATTGCACCTGCGTGGTGTAGAAGCAATGCTATGTGCAGGTTACCGCATCTCCGCAGGCTTTGGCTTCATTTAGTCACCTCACATGAAGGATATAGTTTTTGGTTTGACTTGGCTTGAGGAGCCTGGAAGATGACACTGCTCTGGTTTTGAGGGAAAGAAAACATAGAGGTGAATGTGGTGCGCATACTGCCAGCGCTTTGGTCCTAATGAGCAGCAAAACCACAAACAGTCAACAGCCAGAGTTTATGTGGAGTAACTCTTGCCAGATAAAGCCTATTGTTTCATGTGCTAATTTACAAAATTAGTGGTTGGAGGGAATGTAGTTTCAAGGCAAACATGAGATATGCGAGGAGGACAGTGGTTTATAGAGCTGGCACAGGAAATCAAGGAAGAGGAAAGCTTGAGAGGATATTGGGAGGAAGGAAGGGATCAGCCTGGCAATGAAATCGATTAATTTTTGAATAGTTCTCCCAAAGGATGCATAAAGCTTGACTGATACAGATAATACTTATTATACTGTAGGGAATATATTTGTAATGGGCGAGACACAAACAGTATGAAGTGATTTAGGCTGTTTAATGTGTAACCATTATATTGCACAGATTTCATTGGTTGCGTTGGTTGTTGGGTTGCTCTGGTTGCATTTCAGGTATTTTTGCTGGTTAGCTGTTAACTTCTGGAAGCCCAGTTAGTAGCCAAACAGCAGGAGCTGTTTTCCTTTTTGTTGATCGTAGCCTGTTTCATCTGTCCTGCCAAAACAAGCAGTCCCTTCACTTCATGGGGTGGCAGTTTTCACACGGTGCGTTTTGCTTTACTCTGTATATCCAATGTGCAGAGTTGTGCTGGGTTCAGCTTAAACCATGGCAAGAGTAAAATGCAAGACTTGGGATGCTTACACAGAGTAGTAAGTTCATTTTTAATCCAAGACGATGCTGTGATCATAGCCAGAGCATTTATCAGTCCTGAAGAAATCCTAGAAGGAATTACTACAGAAATTACAGAAGGAACGAAAATCAGCAGCTGCCTGGCCTGGCTTTGAACTTAGCAAGTCCAAACCTCACATTGTCAACAAACTTGAGCCAGGTGCACTGCTCACATACCTCAGGGTGCTCTGTGTTCCAACATGAGAACATGGCTGCAAGGGCTGCATTGAAAAGTGAATCCATATTTCTTTCATCCCATGGCATGCCCTTTAAGAGGTGTGTTTGCATTTTTGGTTAGGCAGTATAGTTGATTATTTTCTAGTAGCCTGTAGTATTTAACTGCCTGAATAGCTAAGCTAAGATACTGCTGATGTTATATTTTAAAAGTCCAGGTGAAATTAATATGCCTTTATCTTTTGAAAATGCAGATCATCCATTTCTAAGCAGGTAACTGTGCTGAAAAGCACTATTCCACTGCCATGCTTCATTGTTGCTTTTTGCTGTTTGTTTTCCTTTAGTACTAGAGCCTTTTCAAAACCACAAGCTTTGTTACGTTAGCTTTTGTTACCTGTTTTCCTGAGGATAATGTTTCATTTGATGTCACCTGTAACAGTACGTTAATAATCAAATGCATGTTTGAGTTTTGTATCGAAACCCTGTATATATCAAACAGGAGAGATGGATAAATTTCATATAAATTATCATACTTGTCTTAGGGCAACTGTCCATTTTTATGTGTGAGGGAGAGAACAAAGAACAGGATGAGAAGCAGAGTATGTTAAAGCAACACTTAGATTTAGTTATTAAAAACAAAATCTCATCTTTCAGAAAGTCCAGGAGCTTTGGGATACTGGCTTGGTTGGAAAACCTAATCCAGAGGGGTTTGGTTATGGTTTAGTTTGGGTTTGGGTTTTTTAAAGTCTTATAATCACCCATTTTCTATATTCTAAGCACTTAAATGTTACCTCTTTTCTGAGAACTAAATGAACTTGTACTGTGTTTGCCAGGAGCTTAGAGCATGCACTCAGTCACTTAGTGGTCTTCAGCTAACACAATAAAGAGTCAAGCTGCAGAGTTGGTTACTCAACTTTTCAGCTGATGGTGCAGTGCGTGGTTTTTACATCTGTGGAGCAGATAGGGAATGTGTGAGATTTGTCTGCAGTCATTCAGATGCCCTTTATTTTTTTTAGGCCACTGGAAGACAGTCTATTGAAACAGCAGCAGTCTTGCCTTGATGAAAGTCTAAGGGTATATGAGTTTCAAAGACAGATGATATCTTTTGTTACTCTACTTGATACGCCTGGGAAAGCAGGACAAGCTTTTGATGACAGTTATTTAATCGGCTGAAATATCAAAGCACATTCTCTTATCTGTACAGAGTGCCCATCCTGTTTTCTAAAGATGTTCATGACGATTCAGTAGCTCTTTAAATACTCCTGTTAAAGTGTGTTTAAATCAGCCAGCGGGAATGAAGAATTGCAGTTGTTGCCACAGGAAGGTGATAAGTGTTAAAAACAGGCTCACTAGGTGTGCTTGGGAGATGTCTGCAAGGTTTCCTCACTATGTGTTCTTGGAGAAACAAGTAGAAATGCAGCGATCCTTCCTATGCTGTGGGACTGTGGTGATGTGCTCATTTCAAGTTGATGAATGGACTCCAGGAGAAAAACATAATGGTGGTATCATGTACAGGGGAAAGAAATTGCGTGCTCCATAAGGAGTTCTCCTGCCTGCCCTCAGATGCTTGGCCTTTCTTTTAATGGCAAGCTGTGGGAGTCAGCTGCCAAATGCGTTTCCCCAGTGTGGCGACAGGATGTATAGCATATTCCCATCTAGGGAATTCAGTCAGGTTGTATTTCTGTGTTATTACGGGGGCTCCATGCTGTTAGAGCTATGGCAGGAAAGAGGCAGTGCCTCTTGGGCAGGAATGTTTAGCATCTGCTAAAATTATGGCATGATTAGCAGCCATTTGTAATGCACCTTTTCTTCTTTTAAACTGTAGTTACTCTTAGGAACAACCCTGAGTGTTTGAGAGTTTTGAAGTATGTAAGAATACGTAATGTTGAAGCAGTCCTATATTTTGCTGCACACATTAACTTTTCATTCATTTTCTCTGGATGGCATATAAATACTGGATCCCAGAAGGTCCTGTTTAAGCTAGGAAATTGAGTTGACTTCTTATCGCTGAGATGAGAATTACAATAGGACGTTATTAGCTCAGAGTAGGACAGTGTACCCCCACTCAAATCCCAAAGCTCCTCATTCTTCACACCACCATTTTAAAGGAATATTAGCCACTTGGAACTGATCTGTCTCAAGCCTTTCGTAGAGCGTCTCTTTATTAGTGTTTATGGGTTTGTACTTGTTTTCCAATCTTAAAACAGTCTTTGCTGGTGTTTAAACTGCCTGTGCAAAAAAGAAAGCTGACAGACTACAAAACCCAGAAGCTGCTCAGTGTACAGTGGCCAGAATTAACAGATATGTAATGATAATGATGGCCAAGCTCCATGGAAGCTTCTTTTCTGGTCTCTAACTGGTGCTGCATTGGGGCTTCACTGCAATGTTCGTCCTCTGCTGTGTCTCTGTGCCCTTTGACTTTAAAGGAATTTCAGCCAGTGGGGATAGAATGCGTTTGTGCTTCAGATTTTAGGCATCACTCGGTTTCTAGGTTAGGTATCTCAGGTAAGCATCGAAAAGTTGGGTGGGACAATTCTCAGCTCTTTTCTCTCTCTGTATAAGAAATGCTTTTTCATTATCGGTTCTGTTTGCTCTTACAGGCATATAATTACACACTTTGCTTTCTTTTCAGTAAAAAATAAGTGTAGCCATAAGAAAGCATTAGAAGGGCATAGTTCTGCTGTAAACAATACTTTCAGATTGCAAAACTGTCCCAGATTCCTTTCGGTTGACAAAAAGCAGACTTAAGAATCCACATAGAAACAACTTCCCAATCTGCCTTCCCCCACCCCTTCTTTTTGGTTATTCTTTTTCCAATTGCTCAGTACTTTGCTTGAATATGAGTAATGATTTTGGTGTCAGCAGCAATTATGTTATATTTCCCTTTTAAATACTATGCATGACCCTATCTTTGACATTCACAGTTCCTGTGAAAGAGAGTATGGAGTTGGAACCAGTCTGGGTTATAGAGTGGGGAGGGAGATTTTCCCTTGGGCAGCCCCTTTGGTTTTTCTAAATTAAATTTAATCTTATCGAATTCATTAAGAACAGTTTTTCTTAAACCTGATCTGATCCAGCTGCTTAATGGAAAGGCAAGTTAGTTTTGTCAGACTAAAGGAAAGCAAACTGTTCCTTTCCTCTTTCTTCCTGGCTTTCTACTGTGAAATGAATGCCAATATTGACCTAAGTTGTAGAGACAGGAAAAGGGTGACACCAGACCTTTAGTACTACAGTGCTCACAAATGAACTCCATGAGATCTTGTAGATTTCAGATGTGCAGAACACTGACCAACGTAGGGCCAGCCTGTTGGAAAGTGCCGTGTGTTGCCATTTATTTGCAGGTACAGTTGACTGTCGGGGACAGTGGCTGAGAGTTGCTGCCTGAGAGCAATGTGGCAGCCAGTTTAAAGAGAGGTGAATGCTCACAAGTCTCAGTAAAAGAAGGAGCTCCACATCACAGAATTCCTCATGGCACTTAGGACAGACAGATGTCCTCAAGCGTTAAATATGATCCGGTTTAAAGATTGCTTTCTTAAGTAGTGGTGGCCCACTGCTATAAAACAGAAACCCCGATTTAGGGCACTGCAGTTCAGTGCGTAGGTTTAGACGCTTCTCTGCTGTGGCACTATATTCCTCCTTTCTTATAGGTAAGGGAGAAAACAGGAGTAGGACAGCTATCAGAGTGTGTTATGCAAACAACCTTTAACCTCATGACTGTTAGCCTTTGAAATTTAAAAGGAAGTTATATGTGATAGACTGTGGGCAGGATTTTACACGTGATTCATCCATGCCTCTCAAATACATTCCTGCCCAGGCCTGACAAAAAGGCAGCATTATTATCAGATGTATCTGAAACCTGCTTGTAGTCACTGTTGACTGGACAGTGTGCTTATCATCCTGAGCTCTGAATGATTCCCTCAGCCTTGCCTTGAGCTAAGTTTCCAAGTGAACAAGATTTTTGCGAGTGTGCTATATTTCTGTTGAATGCCCTACCCAAGCAGCTGGAATAGAGACGTCTGGCAAATTCCAGCCAAAGAGGAGTAGCCAACTTAAAGAGAAAGTCTAGAAAGTCTAATGAAAGCAGGCTACAAGAGAGAGGAGAGAGGCAATAATCTCACAAGGGTAACAGCTACAGCTTCTTACTTATCAGAGTCAGCACCAGCTCATAAAACCAATCCTCAAATGTATTGTAAACCAGGCTTCATTGGTCTGTTACCCACAGAAGGATTTTCACAAGGTGTAAGTAGACATGACGATCTGCGGGTAGAGATTCATGTGATTTAGATGATGGTGTCTGAAAACCAGGTATTGTTTCACTGCTGTCTGCAGTGCCCAACAGGAGAAGAGTCCAGGCTTGGTGCTGCTGTTCAGGTACATGCTAAAGGTATAGGTGGCCCTTTGTCCTCTGCAAATATGCCAGCTGAGCTTGAAGTCAGTGCAGAGATGGAGGTGACATTTCTTAGTGGTAGCCTCAGACACCTACCTGTGAAGCATGACGTTAAGAAACATTTTGGCTATGTGATAGCTTTCATAAAGATAAATATGGTATTTCACTAAGATGTCTTCACCCTCTGTCTTCAGGGTTGCCTGTTTGATGCTTTTTAACCGCCACATTGCATGTATGGTTTAAAATGTTCATTTCTGTAGTAATTCTGAGTTAGGAGGAAGCTCAACTTTTGGAGCTGTTCCAAGTTTAGTCTGCCACAGAAGAACCCCCTAACCATATAGTTCATTGGTTTGTGTCAATATTGGTAAAAGAACATCCATCTGAAACTTCACAGATCTCGCCAGGCCTTTGTGTGTTCTGGTGCCATTGTGCTCAATTTGGCCATGAGCTGAGCTGCTTTATGTCCCTTTATGAATAGGAGATGCATCCCCCTGCCTGAGCTTGTGCACTGGTACCTGGCTTCCAAGCTCCCAGGAAAGCTTGTGTCATGTTCACAAGCTGATCTTTACAGTTGCTGTCTGGCTGTACAAAGAGGCAGCTGAAGATGTTTTCTGGGTGAGAAATCCACCTAGGAGTTGAAACTGTCCACAGAAATAACTTTCTTTTTGTTTTAATTTTCATCTTTCTGCACTCTTGCATTAACTGTTAATCAAAAAAACAAAATCCTGTTTCAAAATCTCCACTTCTAGCACTAAGGCTTAGCTGAAGTCACAGACATAGGTTAATGTCCTCCCATAAAGGAACGGCTGCAGAAGAGTCTGAAATACAGTTGGTCTGAAATACAGTTGGCATTTTACTGTTTTCCAGTAAGAGGAATCACTGCTTGCTCTTTGCATCTTGTGGTCAAGGAAACAGTGCAAGAAAGTTGTAATGTGTGACCTCTTAGTAAGAGAAAATAACTGCATTCTTTTTTTCATGCCCCAGTCCCTACCAGCCTAACCATTGGACTTGATGGTAAATCACCCACAAAGTTTAATCCTAGACTGTCATGGTTCGCACTGTTATTTCGTTCACCATTCTCCTTTTAATTCAGTATTTATTATCTGCTTTACAGTAGAGAGAAGATGGAAGATTATTATGGGCTCTGTCAGCATTGAAATGTACGTGGGATTGATTCTGGGTTTTAAACAGATCTTCTTGGCTCCAGAAGCCATATCTGAATTAGCTGTATCTTTAAAATCAGTCAATGATTATTTTAATATAGGGGTGGGGTGCTTGCTGGAGAGGGGAGAAAGGAAGACTCTGGCATCTGCTGCCTGTTAAGTCCATTAATTGAAAAGAAAATACTGCTGGTGCCAGAATGTACAGCCCTGCTCCTAATTAAGCCTAGGGAAGCAATGGGCTGGTTTTAATTGAGAACAGCATCTCCCTTAATGGTGCCAGCAGCTAAAAAACGCAAATAGATTCAAAGCATGAAGCACATGCAAGACAGTAGTGACTCTTTATTTACAGGGTCATGGTGCCATGCTTGGAAACCTGCATCCCAGCACAAGACCTGCAGCAGTAAATGGGTCCTGGTTATAGGCAGTCATCTGTGCTTTCCTAGTAGATGTTCACAATACAAATCAGCAGTAGTCAGTGCGGTGCTTCCAGAAACAGGCCAGGAAGCATGGATTTCCTGGGAACTCTGGTGGCAAGAGGAATTGCTGCCATGCCTTACTTAGCTTGTGGCAGTGTGGTTCCAATTAGCAGAGGTTTCATACTTGAAATGCTTTCTGCCCAGGTCACCCCTGAGTTCAGACGTCTGGTGTGTACACCACATTTCAGTCCTGGATCCCTTATAATTATAGTTGCTTATCATAGCAGTTTAAAAGCAAAATCGAAATCTTCATTCTGAAACTATCAGCCATTAGGGGGTTTGTGCCAAAAAAAAAAGTCCTGTGCCACTTTTAGCCTGGATTCTGAACGGAATGAGGCGTATGTGATTGAATCATCTGTCTTCATGGCTTGTCGCTCCTGTTCTAAAAGCATTTGAATCTACTAGGCAATTTCAGCTGAAAAGTTCAGTGAAAATAGGTGGCCAGGCAAAGGGAAGAGACACAAATTAATTCCCCCCTTGAGGCAGGGCTGGGGGTAAGCTCAGCTACATTATTAGACATTAATGAATCCACCCGGGACACATGCCTCTGCTTCAGGACAAATGCTGAGTAGAGCTCCCGCTTTTGTTAGACATGGGATAATCAAACCCCAGGCCCTGGGAAATCAATCTTTGTACATCCCCCTGCTCGCCTCCTTTGATAGATAAAGGTCCACTCTGGAAAAATCTCTGCGTTTCTTTGGAGCAGGATGCTCCTCTTTTGCCCAGCCATCTGTTCACCTCTGCCCTGGAGAAAGTGCAACATTGATGCTTATCCACCATTTCCAAGCAGCTTTTTGATCCCCATTCACTACCTTCCAGAGCAGACGCCAGTATCCTTTGCCTAGGCAGTGAATGTATTAGATGTGCCCCTTCTAGGGGTTGAGTTCTTTTGTTTTCTAAAGCGCCTGGCTCTTTGGCTCCAACTGTTGATAAAAACGAGGCTTACTGTTGCAGGAGCAGCTGCTTCAATCCATTTTATCAGCTAAAATGTCCTCCATCACACCAAACTGCACACACTTCACTCATGCCAGGCTTTGGGACACAGAAGTGTCTCCAGTCCATCTGTTGCTGTGCGGTTGCTAAGTTAGTTAGCATATTGAGTAACACTTTAAAATGTGAGGTGCTTGTGGAACTACAGATTCCATCATGATACGTACCTGGAGCGATGGGTGGCAGATAACTCTGCGAAGGGAAAATGCCAGTCCTGCCTGGGACAAGTGGGAGCTCACAGTGCTGACTGCCCAATGCCTAAAACCAGCCTCTGCCCATTAAACAGTCCTCAGCCAACACCAAAGTACCTTTCAACAGGAAGGTTTTTAAGTGGTACTTCACTTGTATTATAGTAGTTCCATAACTGCAGTTTGGAAGAGGGATGAATTGTAGCTGCCTCATCTTGGAAGGTTGGAAGAAGTCAACAGTGAATTTGCTATCAATGTGGGATTTTTGTCTAACAGTGCTACAACTTCAAGACTAATTTTGTTTTGGCTTTAGTCCAGATCGTTTAGTAGCCTGGCTCATCTGACTTGGGCTGTAATGACCTGGCTGTGTTTTTAAGCTGCTGCTGTGAGCCTAATTGTGGATTTAGGCTGCATTATGTTTCATGGCAGTGGTCAGTAAGTCCTATCTGCATGTTGTAAGCCTTTTGTCGCAGTACCTGCTGGGTTTTTCTCTTAATTATATCACTCAAATTGTTTCTTAAGTACTTTTTTTCCTGTAGAAATCCAGCCTGTGGTTTATTTCAAGGTGTTTTCTCACTTTGGCATCCTCAGCATGGCAAGCTTCTCCTTTCGAGTTGCTCCTATGCAGATGGCAGCAAAATATTCAGTGAACAGTAAATTGACCAAGAAATATGAGTAAGGGTGGGGGGAATCAATGTTATTTACAAACTCTGCTTATGTTTGGCAAACAGTTTCAGCTAATAAATTAAAGATGGGGTTTTCCTATGTATGTGAGACAAAGATCTAAGGTCCTGAAAATGAAATTGGTTTGGTATGACCAAAAGTCACACTTCTGCATGGATTTGGTTACTGACTTCCACAAAATTTCTTTTGTGTAGTTTGAAGTTTAAGGGTTTTTTTGAGTTCAGCCTGTGCTCTGCCAACTAAGGAGACTAAGACAGAGGATGCCTCAAGGTTCCTCTACTTCTCAAGCCCAGGCTGCACTGCTCACTAACCCTTTGACTTCTCCAGCTGCATCTCTAGAGATCTTGTGGTTTATGTGGTAGTACTGTTGCAATTTGTGCTTGGGCAATGACCTCTAAGCACAGTTCCAGCTCTTAAAGTCTTTAACCTCCCAGGCAAAACAACAGATTGAACTTTACAAACTGACCTGAGTTCATGACTCAGTAATTCTTAACTCTTCTGGGACCACATTCTGCAAGGCCAGTATCTATTCTAGGCACTGCTGACCTGTGGCACCCTTTCTAAAGACAGTAAGGAGACAGACTGTTTGGCATGAAATAAGCCTTGTTTGCATGTGCCAGAGGATACAGCTCCCAAATCTGAACTCTCACTGAGCCTCTTGAGATGGGTACCAGCCCTGCTTCATACCAGCCAGTCAATCTCTGGAAAGATGATGGAACAGCTTATCCTGGAGGACATCTCTCAGGCAGAAGGTGATCAAGAGTAGTCGGTATTTGGATACACTAAAGAGAAATCATGCTTAACCAACCAATCTGATATGCATATAAGTGTCTCAAGGGGGGGGCGGGG
>JAOEHY010007845.1:10634-21994 GCA_025447955.1 Psilopsiagon aurifrons
GGGAAGAAAGAAGTGGGTATCAAGAGAATGGGGCCGGACCCTTCTCGATGGTGCCAAGCAATAGGACAAGAGGCAACAGACATAAACTAAAATGCAGGAAGTTCTACATGTGCAAAACTTCTTTGCAGGGTGGCTGAGCATGGGAATAGTTTGCCCAGAGAGGCTGTGGAGTCTCCTTCCTTGGAGATATTCAAGGGCCGTTTGGACACAGTCCAGAGTAATGTGCTTGAGGTGACCCTACTTGAGCAGAGAGTTTGGACTGGATGACCTCCGTGATTCCTTCCAGCCTCAGTCACTCTGTGATTCCATATGTGGGAGGCGGATGCCTGTCCACTGCTGGATGGGGTTGAGTAGGAGCGTAGAGCCATGAGTAAGGCATCGCTGCCTTTCTTGCAGACAAGCTGCTACCAGCAGACTTTGAAGTGTCTGCCTCTGAAAGAGAGAAGCTTCCAACTCTCACTGCAGTGGGGTTTGCAGGGGTCAGGAGTGTCGCAACTCAGGGACACAGTTTGCCTCTGTGCACGAGAGAAATGAAACCAACATACTTTGTACTCTTCCTTCACAAAATGGAAGCTGTCTGGCGTGTGCCACTTGATGGGCTGCTGACCCAGGAGCTAGTGTTTAGACACTGAACCTGAGGTCAACAGATCTAGGCGGTTTCACATGTTTTGCCCCTGGTCTGCTTTTGAGCCCTTGGGCAGGCGCCTTCACCCTGTGCCTCTGTTTTCTATTCATCCTTTGTCTCAGACGTTTAAAATATAAGCTCTCAAAGACACCACCTCTCTTACTGTGAAAGTATGTGGTACCTGCCTGTACCCAGCACTGTTTGAAGTCCAGCCGCTGCTGTCACACTGACTGACAGTTTGGAACTGAGGAATCTCTTTTGTTCCCTTTGACTTTAGTGAGATTTGTCCCCATACCATGGGCCTGAGACCCCCCTAGCACTGTTCCTGGCTGTAGACTTACTCCATTTCAGGACTTCCCTGTGCTCTGATTGGGAGTGAAAGAACAAGCTGGTGGTTTGAAGGCTCATTCTTGAATTAAACTGCCCAAATCATTTTTTCCCTGAGGTAGAGAGCAGGAGTATTCTTAGCAGAGTGGTTGGGAGCTACTAATTGAACTGGTCTGTCATCAAAAATCAAATAAGGGGTAAAAAACCAGAGCAGGTTTCACAAAAAGGGGGAGTAATTTGTTAAGTAGGTAAGCAATTAAATTCATACCTCCAGTAATATTGCATTTTCATTTTCACTGTTGATCTCTGAACGCACACATTGAGACAGCCTTCAAAGGAGGAAAACAAGTGTGGACAGCACTCGGTGGAGAAAGGAATTTCCCATAGTACTGCTTCTTCAGATGCAAAAGAAAACTGAAAGCAGATGAGCTAGTGGGCAGCAGTCAGGGGTCTGTAGTAGTTACTTTCCACCTTGCCTATCTATCTGTCTAGTTGGTTTGTAACTGATGCTTTCTCCCTCGTGTTTCTCACCTGCCAACTTTTCTTTGTCTTTTGGAGGGGTCTTACCTTTGCAATGGGATGCCTGGGAAGTAGCACAGTGCTTTGGGGAGCTTTTAGCTTCTGCTGAAATTGAGTTTCTAAGATGCTATTTAAAAACATGGCTCATGTTCATTTGGGGTTGTGGGTGGTGGTCTGGAAAACAAACATGGGTAGCAGCTTTTCGGCATTTGATAAGTTAGATTGGACAACATCATCCCTTTCAATTCCTTTCTATTTATTTCTGGCTGACCTCAAGCACTGCCCTCTGTGAAGACAGGCCATGATGCCGAATTGAAAACCTGCTGCTTTATTATCACTGTGTGTATTGCAAGGAGTGCAAGACAGCACCTTTGTTATCTGTTCTCATTTTTCTGCTCTTGGCCAGAGCAGAACCACTCCGGTCCTCAGCCTCTTCTCCCTCCCTTCCCAGCTATGAATACACCTGAGCCATTTATTCAGAGGCTCCCGGTCTGAAATTGCTGTTAGCCCATTAGCACAAATGCTAAATCCCTCAGTCCTCCAGTGAGCTTTTTAATGGAGCTCTCTGAAAGTGAATGCTTTATTTTGGGGCTCTGCTAGACAATAGGCTCTCTGGATTCTCCTCCAGGGGACAAGCTTGTCAATCAAATTGTCACAGACAATAATTGCCCCCTGCTTTATTCACTGCGTCTGTCTTCAGAGCAGTCAATTAGAGCTATTGATACAGACAAGCTATTCTCACCAAGTTAGTTTTCAGCCTAATTAAAAGGAACCTGTCAGTGCCTTTCCTCCTAACCCTCGGGCTTCTAATGGCTTCTCTTTGTGTACAGCCCAGGAACTGGAACTCAGCCTTAGCCTTGGAGACAGAGGGCTTAGTTAAAGTGCGGTCTTTCATCTTGGTATTTTCCTCAGCCATGGTGAGAGGGTGAGATGGAAGGAGGGAGGGAGAAGAGGATTTTCTAGAGGAGACAGTCCTCTCAGCTTAGTTTTGTCCTGTGCTTTTAAAATTCATCATGTGGAAAAGGGGAGAAATCCTCTGAACTTCAGACTCCTTGAAAGTACTCTGATGGTAAATAAGTGTTAATTCTCTCTGAGCACAGAGACCTTTAAACAGACAAGTAAGGGCCCTCTTCAGGGATGAAAACCAGTGCTTTTTCCTGCCAAAGTGTTTTGTTCTGCCCTTTTGCTTAAAATGACTAGAGCACACAAAAAGATATGCCAAAAATCTCATCGTCTCAAGGATACTGCTGACCTAAAGAGTGTTCAGGAAAGTAAATACTTTGACTAAGCTTTCATTGTGCTATAAGAAAGAAACTGCCACACTCCACAATTTAAGCTCATTACAACAAGTTGTCCTCAGGCATAAAATAAACTTGCTGTCCAAACTTGTGTGTGTGTGTGTGTGTGTGTGTGTAGAAATCTGCTATGAATTTATACCTTCTGAGATCCAGTGTGTGGGATTTAGTTTCTGAAAAGACAGTGGACATGATCCTCAGGCCTCTGCTCCTACAGGAAGGACCAAGTTGTATGTGTTACATAAATCTGCTGCTATAGCTGATGATTTCTTTTCTGAATTAACGATATATCTTCTCATTTTCTTTTCTCTTCCATGTTTTTGCTGCTGTTGGATCTTCTTCATTCACGAACTGAAACATATAGGTAAGTGTGAAACCTTTATTAATAAATATTCATTATCAACCTTTCTTTCTCCTTTGTCTTTCTCCTGTCTGCTGTATTGCAAATGACTGTTGAGGATTGTGTTGCACAGAGGGAGAAAGAGTAGTGAGAAAGATACAATATGATCTCCAGTGCTCTATAAATATATGTTCCCAAACAATGAGCCATTTCACAAATGGAAATGAAAATCCAAAACTAAGTTTCCCATTTAACCTAGAAACAGTATTAAGTGAGGCAATACAAGTCTCTTGCCAGTGACAGTTGGACAGAGGCTTGTTTGGCATGGTTTAGTGGGAGCTGTCCCTGCCCATGGCGGGCGGGTTGCAACTGGGTGATCTTACAGTCCTTTCCAACCCAAACCATTCTATGATTCTGTGACATTGCCAACTCCCCACTTTGTGCCAAAGTTATAATAAAAAGAGCTGGAAATCCTGACTCTGTATGTAGAAAGCCTTCACTTCCCTTCAGCGTAATTCAAAATGGGTGCATGATTTTAAATGTAAAGAAATTTACCTGCACATTTAATCAGTATAGCTCTGAGCACAAAACACTTTACATACTTCCACTCAGTGTTTGCTGACAAGTTTGCTGTAATACGTAACTCTGCTGCAGTTCAAAACCTGTCCCTAATCCCTCCTCTCTACCCACCTCTAATTACAAGGAACATAAAAGGGAATAAGGAATATTTATTGTGGAGTCTTGGAAAAAGTTTTCTCCCACTTTTGAAGAAGTGTGGAGGGGCAAAAGCGTCTGTGAGATCCGGAAGTGGAGGCTTCGGAGAGGCGTTTGAAGCCTGGGCTATTGCACCTTCGTTCCGTAGCACCGGACACATCTGGAGCTTCTCCAGTCATCTGTGTGACCTGTGCTACATGCTTTCTCAGAGCTCTAGAATTTGCTGTGAAGCTCCGTAGTGATGACTGTGTCATTTGGAAGGTGTAGCAGGTATCTCCCACAGGTAACTGCTCTTGCCAGCAGTGCAGTTTATTTTCATAGCAATTTGTAGGCAACTGCTGAAGATTCAGTTATGTTGTCAACCTTGTGTTCTCTGCACCTTTCCCCCCAGTTGTCTGTGACTGCTGATGTTATAAGGGCAGAGTAGTTGTCATTGTTCCACTACTCATCAGTCATAATTTTGTCTAGGTTGGATTATGTCTTCTTGTAAGTATGTTTACTTTCAAACATGTGGTTAATACAGCACAGCAAAATACAACAGCCAGAATACTTAGGAATTCCCATTGTTTGAGAAGCTGTTTTGCCACTTAAGTGAACTACTAAGCGACAGGTAATTACAAGTATAAAAGCAGTTGTGTGAATGGCATGTTTTAAAAGCCATGTGCATATTACAGTTTTAGAATGTGAAATGTAACAAAACACCATCAGTACTGCATGTTCAACTTTTTGGAGCTGTGTTAATGTTGGACATTAGGTTTTTTGAAAGAAGAAAGAATAAGAACAGCTACTGGAGCAAGAGAAGAATCCATCTAGTCTCATAGCCCAGGGAAGAGTAAAACAGGACAAACATATGTGATACTTCCCCCAGTGGTTCTCTAGCTTCCAATTGTTTTCAGTTTAGTGACTTTCTGAGCATCACACAAGTAGGACTTTCAGGGTAAAAATTAAACTTTACCAGACAAATATGGGACAGAATATGGAGGGTTTGACCTAAGGATTTAAACCCTGCTTACTTATCACATACTATTACATATTCCTTTCTATCCCCCAGACCCCTCTTCCTTAAGGTTCCCAGCTCTGTACCCCCTGTCACCCACCAATGTAAGCTTTCTCCCAGAGGGCAAATGAATCATGTGCAGCAGTTTACAGGTTCCTTTGATGTAGCACTCTTATTATTTCAGTGTCAGTGATAGTCATCAAATGAAATTGTGGTCAGTGCTGGAGAAGTCCAAGCAGTCCTTCGCTATCTGGGGAAGAGGGAGACTTTTCTCTTGCTGATGTTAAAGGCACTACACAAGGCTGTGTGAGAGGTCACTGCTTTCCTTCTCCGTAATTTTTACTTGTCATCTTCCACTCTTGCCGTTAATGAATACTATTTCTGTGTTTGTTTAGTTGTATCAATAGCTGGAATCTGTGTCTATGCCAAAGTCTTTGTGACTGGTTTACGTAGCGAGAGAGGTGCATCTCTTAGTATCTACCTGCTGTCCTCTGCACAGCACAAGGGATTATGAGCCCTAGCTGAATCCTCCTGTGCCAGTGATGTTCTCAAGTCCGTAGCCAGCATGAATAGCTGGCCTTTGCTTTTCTTACAGAAAACCAGTAATTGCTCATCACTGTGAAATGACTTATTTCAGAATTAATTTGTTGTCCTTTAGAATGAATGTTCACTTTGGTTACAAAATGTGGTATTTCAAAAGCTGAAGGCAGGCAACAAGCACACATCTGAGGAGCGGAGCTGGATGTACTTAGGGTGTTTCATAAAAACTGGGAATGAAGTCACTGGGTTTGCACTCTTCTAGCGGAGGCTCCTCTGGCATGCAGCTTGCCTGTTGTATACCATGTCACAGTGGCAATCTGTGGGCTTATGTGGTCGATTCGTTTGGGTTTTGTTGGTTTGGAGTGGTTTTTCAATTGCTCTTGAAAAATGAAGACCAGGCTTTACAATGCAGTAGGTGAGGGGTGTGTTCTTGAAAAGACGATGCTCAGGGAAGGCTTCTTCAGAGAAACAGTCAAGGTAAGAGTTATTTAAGTGCAGGGAAGACCAAGTAGCAGTATTATTAACAGTGCCATTATCCTCCTTAGCAGATGTGTGTGAATCCATTGCTGAGGGTTGCATGGGATGGGAGCTCTCAGTCAGCCAGCTGTACTCGGGAAAGATTTCCAGCAATTTTGCCTGCCGTTTTTGGCAAACTTGGCCCTTCTTGTGTTGTCAGCTGCAATTGGAAGGTTTGAATACATTAAAGTCCTCTGAGAAGGAACACTCTCTATTTATAACAAACTTTTCCATTAAGAAATCAAACCAGGTTCTATTTTTGCCTCTCTAGAAATCCACTGACTCTCAGCGACTTTCATGACCCTGAGTTTTTCCCTATCCTCCCTTTCTCCAGCTGCTGAACACTCTTCAGTCTCTGGTGGTTTAGCACACTTTATATTGAGGTCTATCAAAAATGAACCAAACTTTTCCCAACTTGGCAATTAGTAAGGAACTGCAGATCCTGAGGTTAATAAATCTCAGGGTAGACAAAATCAAGTCGGATTACAGCAGGATGAAGACAGTGTGCATGAATCCTGCGGATTTGAATGAAATGTAGTGGAAAAAGAGAGGAAATGTATCAACGGTGTTTTCTGTCTCATGCATGTATTCAATTCTTCATTTATTTTGTTATAAGCAATTACAGCTTTCCCAATCTAGTGTCTAGCATCACTGGGTCTTAGCTTGCATTGCCTACAGTGACAGAGGAGCGCAGTGTCAGGCATCTGGGTTTAAAGCCATATCAAAGGTACTAGCACCTCTTTGAAGTGAAATATTAGGATTGCTGGGTTAGACACGAAACTTTGATACCTTTTGGGGATGGTGGCATTTTAAAGGCTTTGCCAAAGCCACCTCTGTGCTGAGGCTGAACTGAAACTGGATTTTGAGGGGTCTGCATGCAAATCCAGCTGCTTTTCTGTGTTCTATTTCCTACCTGTGTCTGGTGTTACATGATTTTGTTATCCAGGACCCTCCAGGACTTCGTGTAGCTGCTGTAATGGTCATGAGGGGAGATTGGTAGGGGAAAGAAGGGGTGGCATGAGAGGAGAAAATGAGGGGAAAGAAGGAGCGACCATGAGGAGAGATCTTGAGGGGAAAGAAAGAGGGGCCATGAGGGGAAAGAAGGAGTGACCATGAGGGGAGATCATGAAAGGAAAGAAGGAGCTGCCATGAGAGGAAAGAGGGGGCAACCATGAGAGGAGATTGTGAGGGGAAAGAAGGGTCAGCCATGAGGGGAGATCGTGAGGGGAAAGAATGGGCAACCATGAGGGGAGATTGTGACGGGGGAGCAAGGGCAGCCATGGGATATGAAAGGTGGCTATGAGGAGTGAGTGGCAGTCAAGAGGGGCGAGCAGGGGCAGCCATGGGGTGTGAGGTGTGCCCATGAGGGGTAGAGGTGGCAGCTGTGTAGGGTGGGCTGCTCTGGGGGGCAGATGAGGGGTGGCTGTGACTGGAGATCATGAGGGGCAGCCATGACGGGAGATCAGTTTGCCCTCAGTGCCACAGTTTAGTGGTGAGCTTGAGAGTCCTGGGTAGCGGTTGGGCTCGATGATCTTCAAGGTCTTTTCCAACCTGGATGATTCTGTGATATACGTGTGTAACTGTGCGTGTGAGGGCTCACTTGCATGTTAAACATCCTTGCAGAGCTACTTCACAGCCTTTCGTAGGAATATTCAACCGGAAAATGTAGCTTACTAAAGCTGAATCTATCTGAAAGCCCAGCTGAACATTGCATAAATTCTCAAGTGAATTAAGTGTCATTGGCTTAAGTTCCTGGACTTGATAGAAGTGAAGAAAAGGCATGTATCAGTTACAGAAGACCCTGGATTTTCTTCTGGTTTATTATGTCAAGATAGCATAGGAATCACTGCCACTGAGTCACAGCTATAATACGGCCCTATCAGCTCTAAGTCCTCTAGTTAAAAGTTGCTTAGTTGTTCAGATGTTTTCCTTTTCTCTGTTGCTTGGAGCATTTCCACTCTCTCAGGCTACAGCACTCCTGCTCCAAGCAGGCTTGTGTGAGAGGGAGGACAGCCATGGTTCTTCAGTTCAGGTGCAAGTTTGTGGTGGAAGGGAATCGATGTTCTGTTACGAAAACTGGAAAACTGCTTGCAATTGCTTTTGATATATTATCATGCTGTTCAGCCAAATAGTACACATGCATCATGTCCAGCAGAAGATATGTTGTAATGGGTTTTTGAGAAACAAAAGCATGTAATTAAACATTGTACCATAACACATGGTCAAGTGGGAATGCAGTCAACGTCATTCCTTAGCATAAATATTTTTCTTCTTTGGAACATTAATTATACAACAGTAACACTTCCTTAATATGTTTTGGTTTATGGCCTTGCACTCAGAAAATGAACGTCACTGACAAAAAACTACTTCTGCAAATTGAATTCCCTTATCTCTTACATTACACTGTCCAGAAATTTATGGGCAGAGTTGCTCTTGTTTTTCTTTGTTCCTTGTGGTATTGTTGCAAACAGAGATAGAGCTGTGATTTCGATCACAATGAGATAAGAATGGGTAAACTGGCTTCATGCTGTTGTATCACCTCTGTATTTTCTGTTCCCTGCGTTTATTCTGGCATTTAACTTGGCTGCAAACTGCAAAAATAAAAGAATGCTTGGGAGGAAGAAGCATAGAGACTTTTAAAGCTTGTGATGGTACAGATTAAAGGGAAGATGGAATAGCATGTTGAAAAGATGCCTCAAAGACAGACCAGGCTTTCTCCCTCAGCTTGTTTCCCTGACGATCCAGCGGCTCAGTGTGAGTTCAGATATGCTGGTGAGTGGCCTTTCCTATGCAGCCTGTAGAACAAAGTGTTTTGCTACCAACTTGCTTTGGTACTTTTATCCTGGTGATAGATGCTGTGGTGGGAGGGAGAGGATTTGCAAATACCCCTTCAGTCTCAATACTTGAGCATGTATCTGACAGATAATGTGGTGGACAAATGGCCTTTGTTGTGGGATGACTTTGTTTTTCCTATGCTGTTGTGTGATGATACACATGCTTTATTAAGTTAAAGAAAAAATCATAATGCTTGAGTAAAAGTTACTGTTATGGACCCAGTTGCTGTTTCAGAGGCTGCTTTTTCAGTTCAGTGACTGTGGCCTCTGCAAAAAGCAGCACTGAAATCCTCCTTGTTGAGAGACTGGTGGGTCTCCCACAAAGAGAATAGCCTCTTGCCTTCTCAAAGCAAGGCTGCTTTGTTTCCACAAACTTCATTGTAGAAAGCTTTGAACCTAGAGAAGGTCCAAGTGGAGAAGTGCTGCCAAGCTACAGATTAGCAACGCTGGTCTTTCACTGGCCCCATTTGCCCTTGCCCTGCTGGCTTCCCTGCTGCTTTCCCAAGGAAGTCACATCATGCATAGCTTGCAGAGTTCAACCACATTGTTTTTTTATACGCCAGGGATCCAGCTGAAGGCAAATCATTGCCCTATCAAGAAAGATACAGGCCACACAGATGTCACAGTTGCTTCATTTGTAGGTATTGACTTTGATAAGTGGGCAACCTGAAAGCCAGATTGACTCTCAGTGAAGAGCCAGGTTAACTCGCATCATCGGGATGGTGAGCAGTTTTGCCATCTCTTACCACGTTGTTTCTCAGTTCTTAAAGATACTTTACTGACTTAAAACCAGGTTGGCGATACGGTTTTACCTCTTTCTTTCTTTGCCATTTTTGCCTGGACTCCAAAATCATTTCTTTTTATCATTAATTTTTGGAGAGACTTGAGCTGGTCTTGGATCTGGAGGGGCAGGAGATTTTAAGAGAAAAGCAATGAGAACTCCTCAGGCTTGCATCAATGAATGGGCCACAGACACTGGTTTGCATTTGTGTGTCTCACAGAAATGTGCAATGTAATTTTTTCCTCATCCTGTGGGTTTTGTGGTCCTGAAAATAATTACTGAGATTGGGAAGTGCCTGGCAGTTTACTAGCTAAAACAAGGCGTTCGCATCTGGCATTGCTTAAATCTCCTCCATCCCTCTGGAATGCATTTTTGCAAGTCGCTATTTCCCAGGCTAAACCATGGCAATCATTCTGATTTAAAAAACCCTCAAAAACCCTACCACCTATTTCGTGAACCAGAATCAGAGCATTTGTGGCTTTTCCTTCTGAATATCAATGGCTGGCAGCAGCATATAGAGACCAGGCTAAACCAATTCAGCTTGATTCCCAAGTGAAACTACATGAAAATGTAGTTTATTAATACCACCACCCATCCTCCTGCAATACCAGCAGATGGTCCAGTTAGACAAGCAAAGAAGTCATCCATTTCTTCCCAGAGAAAAAAGAAAAGGAACGGAGCAGCAAACCATAATCTAAAGTTTCTTACTGGATGCGTTGGGAGTTCGAATGTCCAGAGAGAAATGATCTATGTAAGCCATCAGAATGTAACAGTAGACTCAGCATCTTACCCTTTTTCACCAGGATAACTCCCTTGACATCAGCTGAGATAAACTATACTAACTCATAGAAAATCACAGCCATTACTTACAATTCTCAAAGGCTTAAATTATTCCAGTATTGCATCTCTAGCCCTTGTATTCTTTCCCTGGAGAGTGTGTTTCTGAGCAGATGCCAAACGAGTCAGAAGATGAAAGGCCATTCTGCCCTGGTCTATTGTAAGTGCAGAGGCCTGTCAAGAGGGTTGGGAATTGCCATGCCAAGCACTGACCCACTCTCAAAATTTGTGCACAATCTGATTTTACCAACGAACACCTTTTTAATAATTTTATTTCCCACTTCCCTGCAAAACCTCTTTTTCTTTTCCTATTATAGCCCTCATTATCAGCAAAATAGCACCAAACTGCACTGCTGCAATTTTCCCAGGTTCTTACAGCAAGAAATTGACAGGAATATGACCAGTTTGTCTTGCTCCAGACCCAGATGTATTTTTCTCTCATTTTCCCACTACTGCTCTATAGTCTCTGTGAGTATTTTCCTGCCTTGGGGTGTTGTTTTATCTTTCTAACCTAATATAAATAAATCATTTAATGTAGAAAGGAACTTGAGTAGCAAATATAAACTTGATTGGCAAATATTTGTGTTTTTAAGCACAGTGAAACAGATCTCACTAGAGTTCTTGGAAGCAAATGTGGCTGGAGATGCACTGCAGTCTGTGTTACTCAGCTTAGCTCAATTTTACAATGCTTGGATCTGCAGATAAAGACTGAACATTTAAAAAATGAGAAAAATCGCCTGGTCAGTTTGGTTTTTAAATTTTACTGCCTTGTTCTGTAAAGACTGATAATCCTAAAACTCAAGATTAGAGAGGTAAAGATACAGAACGCCAGGATGCTGCAGAAATCTCTTCTGTCCACATAATCATAGAATCACAGGATAGTTCGGGTTGGAAAGGACCTTAAGCTCATCCAGTTCCAGCCCCCCTGCCATGGGCAGGGAAACCTCCCACTAAACCATGCCACCCAAGGCTCTGTCCAACCTGGCCTTGAACACCACCAGCAGTGGAGCATTCACAACTTCCCTGGGCAACCCA
>JAOEHY010007846.1:0-12895 GCA_025447955.1 Psilopsiagon aurifrons
TGCCTCACCACCCTTACAGTGAAGAATTTCTTCCTCATATCCAATCTAAACTTCCCCTGTTTAAGTTTGAACCCATTGCTCCTTGTCCTCTCACTACAGTCTCTAATGAAGAGTCCCTCCCCAGCAAATATTGAATAAGAATTAATAATTGAACCTCCAAAGGATCAGAGAAATGATTCCAAAGGATCAGAGACAAACACTGGAGGTATTATTTGGGCATTTGGAGGCAAGTCTAAAGTTGAGGGTTAGCAATCAGACTACCAGTGAGCTAAAAATTATGATTTATATCTAGGAAAAGTTCTTGAAAAGTTAATTATGTATCTTCACTAGAAATTCAATAATTCCATTATTCCCTGGAAGTAAATTATCTTGCTGGAACTAATTTTCTGTATTGACTGTTCTTTCTTTCTGAGAATAGAAATACATGCATTTGAGCAATTTTTATTCCAATGAAAATGCATCACCTACATCAAAATGAGGTTCTCTAGTCAAGTGTCCTGCTGTTACCAATTTCCATCTCAACAGTCACTTATCTGGTCCTCATCTTTTTATTTTCCTAAATTCAGTGAGCAGAGAAGATCAAACGTCTTGTATTTGATCAATGGAATATTGCTTACTAGAAGAAAATTGGATTCTGCCTTGTTTATTAGACTTTGCTTTAAATGAAGAGTGCATTTTAGTATTCCTAGCCTCTGTCAGTGCACACTGCTGCTGACTTACTTTCCTCTGAGTTAGTAGAATTGCAAATTAATATAACAGGCCAGGCTGTAAGAAACCTTAAAATACCGTCTGATCCAACCTCTCATGGGAAAGGAAGCTTAGATGATATTACCTAGCACCCTGCCCATTCACTTCTTAAAAACCTGCAATGATGTGGACTCTTCCAGATCCCTGGGGAGGTTGTGCCAGTGAATGATTGTTCTCGCTGTAAAAAATTTCTTTCTTACATTGAGGTAAAAATCTCCCCATATGCACCTTGAACCTGTTGCCCCTTCTCTTCTCCATGTGGCTCCTTGTGTAGAGAAAGCCTCCATCCTCTTTGTAGGTGCCTTTAAGAACTAAGGTCATACTTAATAAGAAAGCAAAGTACATAAAACACTACTTCTTGTATTAATCCATTTTGCACAGAAGCAAGCTGTGTCTTCCTACTTTCCTCTTTGTTCTTAGGAGTTTTAATGTGTTTCACCTTGGCATTTATAATTAACAAACTTAATGAGCAAAAAATCCTCTGGAAAATAACTATATGATTCCAGAGTATTTTCTTTCACATCCTTAAGTGGGAACAGACATTTGAGCTGTGTATTGTTCCTATTTAGCAAGTGCTTTATCTGGATCCATACAGTTGCCTCAGTAGCAGCCATAAGCATTTTCTTTGAATCATTTCTTTCATATTTCTTCATAATATCTTACTCCAGATTTTTAAGTGTTAGTAATTACCATTAGACAAATCTTCAAACTTCATTACTAGTATACAAAGGATGCGTGAAATTGACATCCCATACTGCTCTCTCTACTGCTCAAAACACAAAATGAATAGATGTTTCACAAGTAACTAACTATTCGCAGACAGGGAGATGCCAAAATCTATCATCTCAGCTAACAAGCAAGGTCCAAGTGTGTCTTCTTTAAGTATTTCTCTGCCACTGAGCTTGGCAAAAGGCATTGCTGAAGGTGAATGCCGGGTCTTGTGATGCACTTTCCCATCCAGTCACCCACAGAACAGCTGGTCGATCCCATTTCATCTGCATGGTTATGCTTTAAGTTTGTGCATGCTGATCACAAAGTAAATATGTGATGAGTAACAGGGAGGCTGTCTGCTGCCGCTGCTGAACTAAACTGATTATTACAGAGCGGAGCTGGATACTGCTGATTACGACAGGCTAACACAAACAAGAAGCCTATCATTCAGCTGAATCAAGTCTGCTTTACAGATGACCATATATACTTTTGCAACTTATCAGAAAGATCAGAGACCATTTGCAAACTGACATAGCTATGGGAATAGCAAACACGCGATGAGGATTTGGGCAGCTATACAGGTAAGCTGGTATTTAAGTCATCACTATGCATTAAATCATCAAACACTGAGTGAAATATTTTTAAATATATGTAACCATTTCACTGAGTGTGTGTGTGGGTGTGCATAAATAAATCATAATGTTTCAGAAAGATTTATTTTGGAAGGAAAGTCCTGAGGTAAACAAGTCCAGCTGCCTGCTCAAAGCAGGGCAAACTTCAAAGTTATGTCAGGCTGCTCAGGGCCTTGTCCAAGTGAAGTATGAAAATCTTCAGGAATGGAGATGACATAACTCTGTGTAAGATGTTCCAGTGCTAATCCATTGTCAACACTTCTTTTTATACCCAAGAGGGTTTTTCTCTTTCTGAAACCTGTGACTGTCAGTTCCATGTTGACCATGCACCACCATCTTTCCCTTTCAAGAGGCAGCAAGCTGTAACCAGTCCTCCCTCTCAGCATGCTCTTTTCCAGGCTACACAAACCTATTTCCCGAAGCCTCCTTTTCTTCCTCACATTATGTGCTCCACTTCCCAACCAGCCTGCTGTGGGACACTGTCCAGTTTGATGATGTACAGCTATTGCACAGAAAGGCACTGTGGTGAGGACTGCTGGAGTTCCTGCTGGTGGAGAAAGAAACCCCTTCATGTCATTTGTGGCCAATAGCATGGCTGTGTTAAAACCTTTTCTTGGCTGAACTGCTTAGATAAAGGTGACTAGTGTGGCAGGTGAGGTGCTCTCTTGGGTTTGTGGTTAGAATGGTTAGAGGTCTGTGGCTATGAGCTGGCACATGGCACCCACGGTGTTCATGTTCACCCTACAGGCATCACAGGACCCCTGTGGAAACCATGCCCCTTGTTCCCAAAGGGTGTCCTAATCAGAGTGTACGCTAAGCACAGCATCGAGACTACTGCAGACTCCATGGAGTCTACCATTCATTCAACACAACAGGTGACTAATTTGAGACAGCCTAAAGTTTATCTGATGAGACATAAGATCCTATTACAGCTTAAGATAAATCTGGTGCTGTTAATACCAAACAGATTAATTCAGTTTAATTATATTCTGGATTTCCTACCTTCTCAAGGGAGCGTAGAGTGAATCCAATTATGTTTCACAGATGGGCCAGCTGTTGTGACACAGGGTGACTCCTGGTCCAGGCATTTATTTAGGATTTGTAGTTTTCTGAGGAAAAGAGAGGAAAAACTATTAACTGCTGATAGAAGAATACAGAAAACCATAATATTGTGACAATATTTCAGGTCTTTGTACAAATCAGAGAGGGACTTATTTTCCATTGCTAATCTGAATTTAAGCATTAACCAGACTGATGAAAATGTACATCCATCTGCCAGGCCTATTCTCAAAATAAACTCCCTCAACACAAATTTAATGCAGGAATTAACCCACAGAAAGACACAGCTCTGACCTTTGGTGTATCATGGATATACAAAAGTTTAAAAATTTCCTGACATGTCATCTTTGGCTATTTTTCAAGGCTTGCTGTGCTCTGCAGTTCCTGGCAAATGTGTCACCTTTCTATATTCAGGGAGAGAACTGGGTGATAACTGCTACTCAGCTGGAGAAGGTGATCCTTCATGAGTCAGTCCAGGATCTGTACATGGTACCAACCTCATAGATGCCACCATCCCATCCTGTCTTTGTATTGGATATAGCATGTCCTAAAAGTTGCTGCAGAGCACAAAGGAAGTTTCCCTGATTAGCTAGGATAGATAGAGAGGAATGGATTAGATGCCTACACTTAGGCATCTAATTCAGGCACTCCAGGGCATCTGGAGCATCTCTGCTAGGCTAGCAGATATGGCACAGGATCTACAAGGGGGCCTGTGATCTTCTGGAGCAGCAGACAGAGGCCAGTCAGGACATGCCACAACATCTCAGGTGGCATTGAACTGAATCTCATCCTGGATGGCACACAACTCTCAGACCACAGTATTTACACAGGTGTCATGTTGTTCTGCTTGAGCGTCTGCTGGAGGGAAGGGAGGTTCTACAGGGAGATCTGGACAGTCTGGATTGATGGGCTGAGGACAATTATAAGAGGTACATCAAGGCTCAGTGCTGGGTGCTGCACTTGAGCCACAACAACCTCATGCAATGCTACAGGCTTGGGGAAGAGTGGCTGGAAACTTCCGGTGGAAAAGGACCTGGGGGTGTTGATCAACAGTCAGATGAACATGAGCAGCTTGTGTCTAGGCAGCCAAGAAGGCCAAGAGAATCCTGGCCTGTATCAGCAATGACATAGCCAGCAGGGTGGGGCAATGATCATTCCCCTGTACTGGGCACTAGTGAGGCCGCACCTGGAATCTTGTGTTCAGTTCTGGGCCCCTCACTACAAGAAAGACATTGAGGTGCTGGAGCGGGTCAGAAAAGAGCAACAGAGTTGGTGAAGGGTCTGGAGAACAAGTCCTGTGAGGAGTGGCTGAGGGAACTAGGGTTCTCTAGGCTGGAGAAAAAGAGCCTGGGGGGAGACTTATTGCTCTTTACAGCTACCTGAAAGGAGGGTGTAGTGAGGTGCGTGTTGGTCTCTTGTCCCAAGTAACAAGCAGTAAGATGAAAGAAAATGGCCTGAAGTTGTGCCAGTGGAGGTTTAGATTGGATATTAGAAAAAGTATCTTCACAAATGGTTGTCCAGGGAAATAGTTGAATCACCATCCCCATAGATATCTGGAAGATGTGTACACGTGACACTTAGGGACATGACTTAGTGGTGGACTTGGCAGCGCTGGATTGATGGTTGGAGCTGATGTTCTTAAAGGTCTTTTCCAACCTAAACAATTCTATGGTTCTATGATTTTATGTGAACAGGTGCCAACAAAGGTACAAAGAAGCACCTGACACCTTCTCGGGTGTGTCCAAACAGATCCCTGGGTGTCTGACATTCAGGCAGCTGAAGGCAGGCAAGAGGAACCTCATGCTCTGTTAGCACTGGCCGTTCCAGGGAAACATCAGGCCTGACCTGGCATCTCACTAAGCACCTGCAGCTCCTTCCAGGAGGCAAGCAGCCACTGCCTCCTGCACCAGGGCCTGGAAGAGTGTTACCCAGAAGTCACTCTTGTGTCTCCCTGTCAGTGGACTTCTGTTAGAGATGCCAGGAAAGTTCAGTCTTATGCAAAATGGATATCAGTTGAAAGCCAGAGAGAAGAAAAACAGTCATTGCCGCTGGTGTGGATTTTCTGTGACTCCTGATTCTCACAGATAGCTTCAAAAACTGATGCTGCCTGAACACATTTGCAGTGTAGCCAATATTGAATTGACAGTTCTTGACCTTCTTTAATCCTTTAGGTTTAACTTTATTTATACTTCATTTAAATTTAATGGCTTCAGGCAACCACGGGCAGTCATGCCTTTCTCTTTGTACAGTTTTTGCTATGTGCAAGGACTCTCTGTCTCCCACTGTCACCAGCTTTCCAGTCCCAAAGGCTTCTCAGAAGGATCACAAGTTCTAACTTCAGTCAGAGCCACTCATTGTAGCCACAGTCTGGAACAACACAAAGTAGCTCCAGCTAATTTAGCTTGCACGGATCTGCATTTGTTTTTTTAATGGTCTCTCAAGCTTGACTACTCATCCTTGTCATTGACTACACATGAATAATACATCTCACTTGAACTAGGTGAGATAAATTCCCAGCTGCATTCAGTCATCATCTACCTGCTTCATGCCTGTGGAATACAAAACATGCCCATCTATTTTTAACTATTGAAGACTAAGAATGATACTCATTATTTAGGGTAGAGACTCATCATTCATTTCCCATGACTGCCTATATTAATGGGAGGGAGGACTGCCACTACTAAATATTGTTGAGTGAGAGGGAAGTCAATGCCAAAACCATCTTCTATTGATAACACATTGAATACTGCTACTAGGCTTTTAATCCTAAAGCATGTTAAGAGCCTATGTGCAGCCTGAGCCCTCCTGAGATCGCAAAAACTTCAGCAGCATCAGCACCCCGCTCCTGAGAGGGAATCTTTTATGCATATCTCCCCAGGCATATCTGATTTGGAGCATTCTAAGTACACCATAATGTATTCTATGTGCTATATATGTATATACATATATGCTATATTGGACTATATTGGTATATTCAGACAGTGTGTACATCCACATATTTTCATGGCAGAGAAAGGATATTGAAGGGACTGCAAGAAAAGTAACACAAACCACTGCCCTCTGGCAGACAAGAAAGGGTGAAGAAGTGTGGCCCTTTCACACCTGCTTGGGAGGTGTGATGGGAATCCAGAAATCACCTATCTTTTCAGTTCCTCAGCTTTCAGTTTCTCTTTCTTTGTTACCTATCAAAAAGGGTGTTTCCAGTACAAGAAGACCCTCACCTTTAGAAGACTTCTGCACTTTTACATTGCTCTTCTGGATCTTTAGCTTTAGGTTTATACTGTATTTCATTTGCCAGTAGAAGGACTGGAGGCAGTAGAAATATTGCAAAATCTTCTGATTTATCCCAGGGGGACACTCTTCCAGTGCAGAAACTACAAAAGATACCAGCAAAGCTACCACCACAGGGCCTCCTCCCAAACCATGCTGTAAGATGGGGTTAGGATCTCTGGCATGTAAGAGAAAAGATACAGCAGCTCACAGGAGACTGGCAAAATTACACCAAAATAAAGGCTGCAGTCCTTAAAAGGTAGGTCACAAATCTGACTCCAAGCACTCTTTTTGCCCATATTCATGAGCTGCAAGTTATGTGCTAGGCATCTCAGAGGACAATATAAATATCATAAATAAAGGATTGCAATGATGGAGGAGGAATAAACAAGAGGAATGGATGAATCCTTCAGCAAAACGCTTCCTGTCAGGGTGTGAGGGAAATCTACACAATGCATGAAGACACCTGCATGACATCCATCTCTTCCAGGTCTGGAGAGTACCTTCTACTCAAATAACAGCAAAGGAGTGGAAAACCATGATTTTTTTATTAAAAGCAGGAAGAGGTCTTAATTGTAAATAGTTCCAGTTCACAGAAATGCTTCAAACAGCAGGGACAGTGATGTGAGAGCCCATACTTTGGTCTGCACTACCCTGGAAGCGTAGCAGACACGGGTGCAGCAGCAGAGGTAAGGTGAGCCAGGCCGGAAGCAAATGAGGCTGAAAATGATCCCTTGGCTGTCATGGACCACAGTGGCTTTGCCTCTTCTGGAGCAGTGGGGACATCTGTGGGGTGAATCCTGACTGTGGCTCATGAACAGGGCAGCTCCTCTGGATAGGTCTAAGCTAGAAAATACCCTATTTCCTAGAAGGGTCCCTGCCCCACTAAGAGGATCCCCTCCCCATGGTGTAGTAATGGCAAAGGAAGTAGACGCATGCAAGGAGTGAAGGCTTGCCAAGCAGAACAGCAGACATTCTCCAGGTGGTTGTGCTGCTAGCAGATCCACGAGTTGAAGGCCTAACTGTCTTAGTATTACTGCAAAGTAAGCACTTCCAAGGTAAGTGAGAAGGTGATAACTGTAAGCATATTGACCTAATTCCCCTGTAGGCACCCACTTTGATTTTCCACTCCCCTCTTCACATGTGCAGTGTTAATTCTGAAGCACCCACCAAGTCAAACATACAGTGGGCAGTTTGGGCGAGAGCCTCTCTACCCACCCTTTGTGACAATCTATCTCCATTTTCTCAAAAGATACTTCATGTGTGAAATCATTAGAGGCATTTTTGTGAACTTCATGGATGATATCATTATTATTTCCCCCCAAGCTTGAAGTACATTTTCTGTAGCTTAAATGCAAGTGATCATTATTTTCATAGGCTGCGCAGTTATCTAACAGCAGGGAGCTCTTTCATCTTCAAGGATCTCATTTTGTTGCATGATCAAAGGTATTTCAACTTCAAATTAAGAACATTCATTACTAACATTCTCTAAGTTAAGTAATACAGATTCAGGAGAGCTTTTCCTGGGAAAATAAATTGACAGGTTTATGTACTGTGCTGCCACACAAGAGAATTCTCCTGCTGAAACACACTTCTAAAATCTCTGAATATATCTATCTGATCTACCTGCAAATAGTTTCACAAATAGAATCATAGAATAGTATAATAGTAATCATAGAATAATGTTTTTATTCACTGTTACACTTCCAGGCAATTTTCTTAGTATTGCTGGTGGTGTTCTATGCTTAGTGCTGGATCTGCAAGCATCTACATTTCAGCATAGATTATATGGTTTCTGTAATAACATCTAATGATATCTGAAAAAGCAAAACCAAAATGCACTGGGAAAGAAAGATGACAGGAGGAAGTGTGTCTGAAATAAACTTCAGTGCGACAGTCATACTCGGATCTTCAGTGATACAGCATTGTTTTTTCCAGGGGCTTAACTTACTGTACTGGTCATATCTGACACAAAACTAGCCTAGGTATCTGTGCTGCAGTGTGCAAGATGGATGGAAAAAAAATCACTTAGATAAAATTTCATTTAATTTATGCAGACCCCAGCTAAGAAAACGTTTATAGGAGAAAAGATTTAAAAACACGTTAGAGTTTGTGAAAAGAGATGAATGGCACAAAGCCTGTTTTTTCTGACTCTGTGAAAGATCGTGTATGCAAGCTGCAGAAATTAGGTGTTTGGGCTAATAGGATGCTGTGGTTTAACCCCAGTCAGCAGCTAAGTGCCACCCAGCAGCACACTCTCCCCTAGACGGATGGAGGAGAGAATTGGAAGGGTAAAAGAAAATTTTGGGGTTGAGGTAATAACAGTTTAATAACTAAAAAGCTGCACACACGAACGAAGTAAAACAAGGAATTCATTCACCACACCCCATGGGAAGGCAGGTGTTCAGCCATCTACATGAAAGCAGGGCTCCATCACATTGTAATGGTGACTTGGGAAGACAAACACCATCACTTCAAACATCCCCTCTTTCCTCCTTCTTCCACACCTCTATATGCTGAACATGACTCCGTATGGTATGGAATACCCCTCTGGTCAGTCGGGGTCAGCCGTCATGGCTGTGTCCCTTCCCAGCACGTTGCGCACTCCCATCCTGCTCATGGGGGGGGCCTGGGCACTGTGCAAGCACTGCTCAGCAATAGCTAAAACATCCCTGAGGTACCAACACAGCTTCCAGCACAAATCCAGAACACAGAAACATACTGGCTGCTATGGAGGAAATTAACTCTATCCCAGCCAAAACCATCACAGAGGGGAAGAATTTGTCACTAGTGTGGAATTCCCCAGTGTGCAACACAGGCTCTAGGGAGGTGCTCGCAGGTCCCTCACCTGGCCTTCATTACGTTACGAATGGCCCCAGAATATCACCTTTGTCCTTAGATTGCCCAAAGATTGCTGATTATGCCTGCTTTTTGTCATTCACACAAAATACTCCACTTTTGACATGAAGTTAGCAGGTCAGTTAACTACACCATTGGAAGCTCAGTGAGTCTATTGATCCTTATTGGAGTCATGCTTCACAGAGGGATGATTTTGCTTTAGTGATTAAATGATGGGCCACTGGTTTTAAAACCAGTCATTATTAAATAATCATTAATTTCATTGTCTAGGTGGGAGTTTGAGGAGAAAAATTTAAATTAGAGGAGAAATAACTTCCCAGTTCCCCCTAGTAGCTTTCTGGGATCTCAGCAATGAAACATGTACATTTCCCTTGTAGCATGTAGATCAGTCAGTCTCTGTATCCTCCTGTGTATCTATGCCCGATAGTAAATAAAAATATGGCCAAAGAGCATAAGTGGTTTGCATCCTCTTTGGAGAGAATGTGTCAACAGTGGTAAAATGTACTTTTGAATATTGCAAGCTAAAAAAAGCAGGAAGTCTTTAGGAGGCTTCTTTGAAATTGCAATTGTTCTCCTAATTTCCTCAGTTCTTGCAAAGTAGTAGTGTGTCAGTTTCTAGCTCTGGCTGTCACAAGAACAGAATAATAAAGGATCTTTTTGCTTTTAAAACAAACAATTATTTTGGCAGTGGTAAGGTCACTACCTGTTACAGTGCAAAGAAAGAATATTTCTAAACCCATCCAGTGTTTCAGAGGAAGAAGAGGCAAATGACTGGTGTCTATTTGGTGCTCCAACATCCCCTGTCTAGAAGAGTCACATGAAGTTAACCAAGTATTTGCCCTAGTGAATGGAGACAGGAGTTCATGTCACTCGAGCCCTAGTCCAGACTGTGCCACAGAGTCACTCCTTACCCTCTTTCCTACCTTTTCCCTCTCATAGTCTCTCTTCTGTTCACTTCCAGTGGGAATTTCCTCTGGGTGGGAACCAACTCTAACCTGTCAGTTCAATGTTCAAATTAAACCCTTCAGTCCCAGGAGCCCAGAGCTGTTTGTCGTCTTACAAAAGCACAACACCACATCTCAGTGCTGAAGCACATTCCCATACCTGCAGTCACCTATCCTGACAGCACTCAGGACCAGAGACCTGCAGAAGGAAGCCTGGCTCATTGCAGCCTTGTGGATCTGTTTCCTTTCCTTCTTCTGTACAGGAGCCAGTAAGTCTCTATGCCCAGGAAACTGTTATCGTACAAGATTTTAGTATCTGCTCCCTGGTGCTGGGGGATTCAGGAGCTCCTAGTCTCATACAGCTTAGCGCTCTCTGATTTGGACATAGCAAAAGTGTAGACACAGCTTTTACCAATTCAGAAAACCCCATGCACAGACAAATCTTTGTACTGGATGACAACTTTCGTTCCAGGCATACTAGGAGCTCAGTACTAGACTCAGTAAAACAGTTTTCAAAATCATCTGTCAGTGACAGGAATTTGGAGCAGCTGTATATACTGTTTAATTGAAGTCATCCAGGAAAGCAGCACACCTTTATGGGTGCACCTTTCTCCTTAAAAAGTTGAGGAACCAAATATTTTTTTTATGGATATCTCAGCATTCTGAATAAACATGATTTGAGAATAGTCAGCCTAAGTTACAACATTTCCACAGCTGCCGTATTTGGAGGCTGTGGATCCGTATCTGCATTCATCTTGAAGTAAAAATGCCTTTATCTCTGTCCTTCTTAGCCTCAGGAGTAATGCCACTGAAGTCAACTGAATTGCAACTGTGTAAATCTAGCATAATCAAGACCAAGTGCAGAATGCAAAACAGTATGTCTTGCCAGCTGTGGGAGCAGACAGATGTGCCACATGTAACAATAATAAGGGTTGAAGCACAATGCAGAGATACCCAAACCAATTTGGGTGGAGGGAGAAGCTTGACTGAGCAGAGCAAACTGGCCATAAGGGAGTCCTGTGCTGTGCCAGCTGGTCAGTTTCTGGTACCTGGTGACCTTGCTTGAAGTAGGCTAGGGAACCCCTGCATGAGCCATCACCATGGATCATAGAATCATAGAACAGTTAGGGATGGAAAGGACCTCAAGATCATCTAGCTCCAACCCCCCTGACATGGGCAGGGACGCCTCACATTAAACCATGTCAACCAAGACTCCAGCCAACCTGGCCTTGAACACCACCAGGGATGGAGCATTCACAACATCTTTGGGCAACCCCTTCCAGTGCCTCACCACCCTCACAATAAAAAGCTTCCTTCTTATGTCCAATCTAAACTTCCCCCATTTAAGTTTTAACCCGTCACCCCTTGTCCTGTCACTACAGTCCTTAATGAAAGAGTCACTCTCTGCCATTCTGCCATCCTTATAGGTCCCATTCAGATTCTGGAAGGCTCAGGTCTCCACTCAGCCTTCTCTTCTCCAGGCTGAACAGCCCCGACTTTCTCAGCCTGTCTTCATATGCGAGGTGCTCCAGTCCCCTGATCATCCTCGTGGCCAACAGCTCCGTGTCCTTTTTATGTTGACGACACCAGAACTGTACACAGTACTTGTAAAGAGTCTATAACCTCCCATTCCAACACTCCAATCATAGGAGCCGTCCCACCAGTTTCTGTGATGCCAATGATATCATATCCCTCTAGCTGTGAACGCATCCCTAATTCCTCTTATTTGTTCTCCGTACTGTGGGCATTGTACAGAGACATCTGAGCTGAGCTCCAAATGAAGCCAGCTCATTGGCTGGAGTGGTTGAAATAGCTCTCCCAGCATTTATTACAGGTCCTGGCAACTGACAGGGAGTGTTGGGACAGAATGATGTCCGGCTCCCCCAACACATCTAGTTTGAAGGTTTCTTGACCAGCCCGGCAAGCCTCCTACCAAAGCAGCTCTTCCCCTTCCTTGTCAGACCACCCTCACCAGCCTCCAGTAGACCTGGCCTCCTAAACTGGGTCCCATGTTCTAAATACCCAACCCCTGACTATGGCACCACTGTTCTAACCATTTATTAACCTGCCAAATCCACCTAGACTTTTTAAGGTCCTCCCATTTGACCTGGAGGATTGAAGAAAAATCTATCTGAGTTCCAGAGCCTCTAATAACCTCTCCCAGGTCTCTGTCCATCTTAATGATTCCCAGGCTATTGCTGTCAATATCAGCAGCACCCACATGGATCGCTAGAAGTGGGTAATAGTCACTGAGACTTACTAGACCAGGCAGTCTCTCTGCAACATCCTTGATCTGAGCCCCTGGTAGGCAACACACCTCCTTTGAGTCTGGGTCAGGCCATAAATGGGTGCCTCTGTGACCTTCAAAGTAGAATCACCCACTACTAGGACCCACTGCTTTTTCCTGGCAGCACCAGTAGTGATCCTCTTTAGTGGTTCATCAGCAGGATGTTCATGTAGTGTGGTGTGAGTTTCCTCATTAGGTCCCTGCAGAGCTGTGAAGCGGTTCTGGGTGGGAACATCAGATTTAGGAGGAAGCCCCTTGTTTTTAATTGTCCTCTTTTTGGGGGGGAGTGGTGGTGGTGGTGTTTGGTTTTGTTACTAGCTCCCAGCTCCCTGGGTTACTGCCCTCCTCCTTCTCTCTACATGCTATGGGTGACGCTCGAGGCCCCC